>LQNK01001229.1:30029-46934 GCA_001586405.1 Phoebis sennae
TATTTATTTCATCTAATAAGGTTCACAAACATATGTTACATTGTTTCTTACACTATATACTTATTTATGCTGTGATGTGCGTATAATATATACCTCATACATTGCATTTAATAAAGGAGTATTCATACAGCAGTCAGTTTTAAACAACATATTGTATTACAAAATCACTCTCATTTTAAATCAATGAAACTTGATAGCAATCCAATTTGGTCGTAGTCTTAAGGAGCCGGACCTGATGTTTGCTTGTTATTTAAAATTGTAGACATATTTACATTGTAAAATATAAATAATAAATATATAAATGATATTTACCTGACTACCCTCAACGCCCATCTCGTTGTCTCGCTCCGCGTTCTGTGCGGCGATCGTCGCACGCGCAGCAAGCGCTCGCTCTCTAGCTACGCGCCTGCAAAGTCAAAGTAAAAGTCAAAGTCAATTATAATTTTCAATTTTTATATTGGGTGCAATTAATAGACTTCATCTATACTAATATGATAAAGAGGAATCATTTGTTTTTTTTATTATTTATTTTAATTTTGTAGGAATAGTTACCCAATAACACCTCATTTTTTACACACAAAAACTAGTGCACTTATTTAAAAAATTATTTCATTATTATGGCTGCATCTTCACTGAGTGACATGGAGTATGTAACAATATGTTACAAGAGCAAAATGGCCCAGAACATCTTGGATGGGAATAAAAGTGTTGCAGGAAGTGCCTAAAGTTGTTATAAAAAATATATTAAAGGCGTGACACACTATTTTGTACTTTATAAGGCACCTGGCGAAAAATTTTATCTTCTGGATAATGTAGCCTTCGATTGGTGAAAGAATTTTTAAAACCGGTGCAGTAGTTTTTGAGCCTATTCATTACAACCAAACAAATAAAATTTCCTTTTTATATTATTAGTGTACATTGTTTTTTTTTTGTAAGATGGGGAACAAATGGGGTACCGATTAAATTTGGTTCACATATGAAAAGATCACAGGCAGGAAGTAATTTGCGGATATTAATTTATTTTGGTTCTTCTATACAAGACATACATATAGCATGCACAACATAAGAAAACTTAAAAATTGTATTGGAATAAATTACGGCACTGGGGTATATTCCTTACATTCGTATCCAAATTATGAGAGCTATTAAATAATTATTTTATAAATATCTTTTGTTCGTTTCTTTATATGAATTAAATAATTTTTATAAGATATTTTGATTTGTATAAGCTTTGATCCCTTTCTATTAACATAGCGCGAGCGTATTTATTAACATATGCTGGAATATGTATTGTTTTATATAGTTTATATAAAAATTGTTTAGCCTATACGCTGTTGCCCATACAACCAGTATATAATAAATAAATAATAATAATTTCTTATTAAGTTCATACATAAATGATGTTAACTATTTTTTTTCTTGTTTTTTTTTTTAATATATATTTATTTTATCTCACCTGCGATGTTCCAACATAGCCTTCCTATCAGCTTCTCTCTTCTCCGCCGCAAGTCTCGCCTTCTCGTTCTTGACTTGTGGAGTGCGAACCACTTTGCCTCTGGCCGGAGAGGCCGCGGGTTTGGTTATGGGCGGAGCTATCTGAAAATATTATGTAATTTGTTAATTATTTGTGCCAGTAAATACTAGTGGCTCACGCTGAGCTAGACCTCGTGTTGTCCACACTAATAATAGTAATGTATTTTTTTTGGTACCAACTTCGCTCCGCTCGGTCAAAAATATGAACAAAATTTCATAGTTATAAAACCTAAAAAAATATGGAAGTCTTTAAAAATAATATTTACTTTTTAAATTATGTTTATATTCTCACATTTACTGATTTTGAATCTAAGAATACTTTCTATCAAGCTTAAATTAAAAATGTGTTCACATGTAGAACAAGCTGGAACTACTGATCCAATTTGGATGAATTTTTTTTTTTATACAACTATATGTAGATTCGAAGAATTACATGAAAAGATGTCTATCATTGATCTATGGACATAAATGGTAAAAATTTTCTTAATAACCATATAAATAATGTAATAAAAGGTAATACTGCAAAACAAAAGTTGGCCTACAAATAAGGCATTCAACCCAATGCAAACGCAGTATAGAGCATCCACATTCCTAACTTGCAGACCTGCCATGTCAAGTGCAAACCATAGAGTATAACACAGTATAGAGCACTCACCTCTTGCCAGTTGTTCGCTTTCAGCTGATCAATGTGCGCGTATAGAGCGTCCACATTCCTGACTTGCAGACCTAACATGTCGAGTGCAAACCATAGAGTATAACACAGTATAGAGCACTCACCTCTTGCCAGTTGTTCGCTTTCAGCTGATCAATGTGCGCGTATAGAGCGTCCACATTCCTGACTTGCAGACCTGCCATGTCAAGTGCAAACCATAGAGTATAACACAGTATAGAGCACTCACCTCTTGCCAGTTGTTCGCTTTCAGCTGATCAATGTGCGCGTATAGAGCGTCCACATTCCTGACTTGCAGACCTAACATGTCGAGTGCAAACCATAGAGTATAACACAGTATAGAGCACTCACCTCTTGCCAATTGTTTGCCTTTAGTTGATCAATGTGCGCGTATAAAGCGTCCACATTCCTGACTTGCAGGCACACCATGTCCCAGAAGCCCTGCAGGTCTTCTAAAGTGGTGGGGAAGGGTTCGTCCCCCCTTTCGTTTATGTTGTTGTAGCAGAGACCTGGAATGGTCATAGTAAATAATAAATATCTTATATTAAATAATCAATAATAATAATAATTTAAATTATTTGTTGAATATAAAACTCAGCAATAATAAATCTTCCAAAGCATAGAATTACATAAAAAAAGGTTCCCTAACTTTTCTCAGCCAGTGATTACCTTTATATCATACTAGCTACGCCCCGCGGTTTCCTCTACGTAACTTTTGATTCCTTGGCAAATCCGAACTTAAAAAAGTAACCTATATATTATTCTGAACTACATGAATACTAAGTTTCATCATAATCGTTTCAGTAGTTTTTGCGTGGATGAAGAAGTGATCTTTTCTGGTCAAGCGTGAGTCTCGTGTTGCTTGAAACCATATGCGAACCACTTTTTGCCTTCTGAGGATCATTGGTGGTGGTCAGGCCAAGGATAGATATATGAGGATATCAAAGTGAATCTACACCTACCCTCAAACTGTTGCATTTTCTGCGTAGCCAACAGTCTCGCCTTGCCTGACGCCGCTCGGAGCAATCCCAATATTTCTTCACTTATATTCTCTTGGTTCTGAAATGTTTAGGTACATAATTTATTTCAAAAAACATATGAGGTAGGCTGTGTTAAAGCAAATTATTCCCGGTTTTTATTTGTACATAATATTCTTAAATGGGACTTTAAAACTAGCTAAGCTCCGCGGTTTCATCCGAATTTATGTCCCGTTCCGGTAGGATTTTCGGGATAAAAACTATCCTGTCATTTCAGGAGTTTCAAAGAATCTCTGTACAAAATTTCATCCAAATTACCCGTTGTTTCGGAGCCTATTCAAACAAACAGATAAACAAATTACGTATCTCGTAGTGCCATTATAATTTTTCAAAAATTATTCTTTGTAAAGTAAAATGATCATTACAATGTGAAATGATTCTAATATTATCATAGACATTAGTTAGCACTTTTAGATATGTCAGTGCTAAAAATTTAAACTTAATCTGAACTAATTTATTGCGAAACTTGCTCCTATGATATAGGAAATCCTAATATTTGTATTAAAGTACTAGTTATGCCGTTACGCGATTACCCTCTCATATTTGGTGTAACCGTGGGATTTTCTGCAAAATTCCGTCCAAATCGATTCAATAGTTTATGAATGAAGGGACAGACGTACAAAGACAATTACTTTCGCATTTATAATATTACATATTCATTTTATTTTAAAACTTTAATTGTACAAATTACAAATATTAGTAAGGTAGCAAGGATCATAGAATACATATATTAAAAAAAAATTGTTATATTAAACTATTGGAAACTAACCTGTAAGCTTTCCAATTCCTTCTCAGCCCCAACGGCCAAGGCGATCAGTCGCTCCGTCTCCTTCTTCTCCAAATTTATGAAATAATATGCATCTTTCACGACCTCCCCGTTACTCTTGCCCATCCCGTTCACACCGTTCGACTTAACATCCTCTATTATCACAGTATCACCGTTAGCCACTTCACACACTTTCTCATCAGTCTTCTCTTGCGGAATGTCCGATTTCTGAGGAGACAAATCAGCCTTACTCTTTCTCGGAGACAGCACGGGCAACTGCGCCCGGAATTCAGGCCTCAAATGCCTCAGAACTGGTAAAACAGTCGGGTCCTCTTTCGTTGGACTACTGTTCTCACTGTCGAAGCTATCGTCCGATCTCCGAGGTGACATGAACCTATCGTTCTGACAGTTCAAAGATTTCTCTGTCAACACTTTGGGATCCTCGTCTTCGCTGGAACTCTTCAATTTGTGCCGCTTCTGATTGAAGAACCCTTGCGCCAACGCCCCTGGCCCGTACAAACGCTCAACGCGTTGCTGAATAAAACTCTTCATAGGACTTGTTAATTGCTCTCCATTCTCTTTCGTTATTTCCACCCTCTTCGATACTTCGTTGGACGAAATTGTGTACGACTCAGAACTAAATCTACTCTCCTTGCCGTTCGTTGTTACCGTTTGTCTGAAATTCGTTTCTGAATAACTAGACTTAAAAGCTACGTCCTTAGCATTATCTACCTCGTCCTTTTGCAACATTGTCGAGGCGAAGTTTTTACTCTCTGTGGATATATAGGAATGACTGGTGGTAGTCATTGTTGGGCCTAAAAAGTCGTCTTTTAACTGCTTGTTTTCAGCGGCCATAAAAGCATGGGAGGGGGTAGCTAGGTATGGATCTGTGTGCGCCTTTGAAGGCGCTTTTGGTGTCAAATTCGTCCGAGTATCATGAGGACCGAACGTTGGCACCAACAGTTTGTTAGCGCTGACAGGAACTGGGACGAGAAGCGAGTTATTTTCGCTTCTGTACTGGTATGTATGTGTTATAGGCCGAATGGGCGATGCTTCACGGCTTTTATTGATGTCTTGGCGAAGTTTGGAGTCGTATGTCGTAAGATTCGTGTAGCCGTTGACGGAGCATGCCAAGTTTAAGTAGCTTGGTTTTTTATGTGGTATTTCGTCGCGTTTCTTGAGATGACTTCGTGATCTGTGGCTGGAGGAATCTATAAGTATCTTTGGAGGGGGTTTGAGTAGATTTTCTGATTTCTGAGCTTGATGTTTTGGCGTAGGTGTAGAATCCTCTGGAGTTCTGGGTGGTGATAGTGGAGTTGGAGTGATGTTAGGCTGAAGGGATCCTGCCCTTTCTTGTATTCTCGATGTAAATTCCTTTATCCGACTAGTTGTTGAAGATGGTGTTAAGAGATTCAAGCTCCCGGAAGTGGTATCTGTAAGCAAAACATAAGTTTCATGAATAAAAATCATGTATTGTTAACTTGTAACACGACGATCCCTCATAATGACATTTGGGCAATTTTTCATTTTTAATCTGTCTAGTTTGACGTTTAACGTCAGAGAGTCGGCCGGCAACACTCGTACGCGCGAATTACGCTAAGACACTCAAATGTATTAAATTAAGTATAACTCTGAAGATCTACAATAAAAGTGCATTATTATCTTTAAAAGTGGTTTTCCTACACAACTCAATCGAACCAAAACAGTAGCATTGGTGTAAAACGAAACATTAATACCTACAAACTTCAATTTTACAAGAATAATTTGAACCCATGTTTCACTCCCGACAAACATTAAAAAATTAGAGAGCTTATTTAATTCATTAAGTGATAATCATAATAATAAAATAGGAACAGTAAGTAAATTAACAACTGTATTTATGTATTAAGTAACTGTATGTATACAACTGTATTTTTATTAAATATTCTGAATCATACTTTGATAACAATACATAAAATTCTAAACAAGCATTTACTTAAAAACCCTGCTATTACATAAGCATGAATATATTATGCAAAATAAATATATGGCACTTTTACATAAACAGTATAAATATACAAAACCATCACAAAAAATTGCACAAGCATATTATGCAAACAACTCACAAGTAAATATCAAGTAATAATCACACATTATTTAATTTTAAATATAACATAATAAAAATATAAATAGCTACTGTTTGCATGCATGGTGAACAAATACTAAATTTTCTACTACTGATTACTTAATCAACAAGGCCGCAATAGATAAGTTTATAATCAAGATAAATCCATTGAATGGATTGGGAAGTAATTTCAATATGTGAGGTTTAAAGTAAGGTTGATTCATATTTCTCACCGTTTAAACCTTCCACAAAGACTAATATTAGTCAATTCCATTCAGCATTTCCCGAGGTTTTGCGAAACTAACAGGCGGAAATTGATTCTTATTTATATAGACAGAGATGATCATTTTATTTATATCCATGTAGTTGAGGTCTCTGTCCCATGCCTTTTATAGATTGGATAACATTAAAATTGGTCCAGTAGTTTTTGAGCCTATTTATTACAACCAAACAAACAAACAAAGTTTTCTTCTTTATAATATTTTGTATTAACTACTAATCACTACATAGTATAAAACAAAATCGCTTTCTTTGTCCCTATGTCCCTTTGTATGCTTAATTCTTTACATCTACACAAGGGATTTTGATGCGGCTTTTTTTTAATAGATAGTGATTCAAGCGAAAGGTTTATATGTATGATAACATCAATTAAATAGTGGAGAAGTACTATTATTTTTGAGGTTTCTAATGTGATGGCGTTAATTATCAAATTCTTTCCACTTACATTGCAAAGAGAGATTTATCAAAATACTGTACTTATTTTTATATACAACACTCAGTTTTTCTGTAGTATATTTAGTATCAGCATTGCACCCGTGCCAAGCCGGGGCGGGTCGCTAGTATGTTATAAATTTGAACAGAATGAGCTATTCAAAGGTCTATACACTCAGCCCTTTCCTTTTTCATCAACCATTGTACATACAATCTTATTTGAGATTGCCAACATTTACATAACTTATTATTGTGATACTCATGGTTGTATTTTGCTTACTATAAAATGACGCATTTTATATCCCTCATATGTAATAAAAATTTAGGTTAAATATGTGGGTGACAATAATATAAATATAAGCAGTTTTATTAGATTATTTACTTTTGTTTGCTAAATTAAACCACTCGCTTTTTGTATGTGTTTTACTACTGTTTTTGTATGCACTGAAGTTTTATTATTGTTATTATAATAACTTATCAATGTATATGTAATGTAATGTAATCTAAATATTAAAATAAATGTATAAAGAGCAAATTGGCAATGTTATTTCATAATCAGCTGATTAGTTAAAATGTAAAATAAATTTTGAATATCCATTATGTAATCCACATAATCAGTTATTTAAAGTAAATGATATGAATCTTATTAGTATATAAAAGGTACTTCATTTATATTATAGAGTATTGCTATATCGCGTATTGCCTTTGCAAAAATCTGAACATCTTTCAAATCTGTCCAGTAGTCTCAAAGACCGACTGATACAATAAAGAAACTGGTCCACTTAATAATAATACAAATACATAAAACAGTATAATTTTACAGTCAGAATATATAGTCTTAGGACCCACTGAAATTCAGTGTTATGTCATGTATGCGACATAACAAAAACTGAGCCGGCTCCAATTTGGCAATCTTTTTGTGTTTGAGGTTTTCATTTTGTTGTTCTTTTTATTTTTTTTTGTTTATACCTTAAGTTTTCATTTGTTACTATTTTTTTTTGGCAAATAAATATATATTTTTTTCTTTTCTTTCTTTTCTTACACTTAAACATACAAATTGTACTAAATTCAAAACTTATTGCATTTTGCAAATTTTTTTTAAATCTATTCAATAGTTCTAAGAATAGTGACTTTCACATGTATTGTTATTGGAAGGATAAATGTTTACCACATACTTTTGTAATTACACAAGTATTGGAGTTACACAACTTTATTTATTGTAATTGACTAACATTGTATTGCTTTCCTAAAAATTAAGATATTACCTTTAACTACGTACAACATTTAATAGGATTTTTATTATTCATAGGCTTTGTTCCCATTGCATTATGTAATATATTGCATGACACACAGTGATATAAATATATAAAAAAAGGTTTAGAATAATAACAATATCGCAAAGAGGAAAACTGTGTTTGATTTTTTGGTGGTAATGAATAGGCTCTAAAACTACTAGACTGATTTTAAAAATTCTTTCACCATTAGAAAGCTACATTATCCACAAGTAACATAGGCTATATATATATAAAATTATGCCAAGGGAGTGATGCTACACAGATCAGCTAGTTTCGATAAAGAAGATAAATGACTTGGCTATTTATTACATAAATACTTAACAATAATTTTACTACACCTTGGTTTACAAAAAAGGTCATAGATGAATCAGCATGACTTGATGCATATAAAGTCTCATTTTAATACAAGTGCAAGAATACATACATGGTCATGGTATTCTTATAAACTGTTTTAATTCATAGCTTATTCATATTATAAACAGTATTGTTTATATAAGTTGCCTAGCATGAGACTCACATGTGAATTGTTTTATTAAGTATACCAACACAGTAGCCAAATATTGTCTATGAAATATTTTAGATTTATCACTAGCATGACACTCACAGTTGAACAAAATGTATGGTCTTTTTTAAATACCTACTTTGTTTGTTAATAATAATGATATAAAAGTAGTTTTCAGTCAAAAAGGGTTGGGAGACGTTGCATTACAGTATATATGTAAAATATATTTTTTATCCCTTTGACTAGATAACTAACTTCTCCTAGCAGCTACACTAACAGGAAACTTGGGAAATTAGGCTATTAGGCTATCAGCCTATCTAAATATGGATTTTACTACTATCCGTCTTTAGATTACTAATAATATTAATCTTTTTAGTACTAGGAGAGTGATTGACACACATACATCCAAACTTTCACATTATTAATATAAATAATATTATTATAGAAGGATATTTGCAATCACTGTAAATGATAAAATATCTGACATTTGGGTGTTTTCGTAATGAATTGTAGCTAAAATCAATTATAATGTAAGAGGAGTTCCGACAGTTTTTATTATTACAATTAATTTAAATTATTCATTAATGCAAAATTAATTGTATTACTCATCTAACGAGAAATGCTAAATAAAGAAAACACGACTATCTTTATAGTTACACGAACGTCGAATGAGTAACTCACTTCGTATAAAAAAAATAAAACTTACGAAATCAAAATCAAATCTGCACTGCAGAGGTCAAAACTTGCGCATATTAAATAATCTGTCAACTCACCACAAACAAATATGAGGAAATGCAAACATTAAACGGTGCATGAAATCATAATTTTCACTTCACAAACTTTACAACTTTACATAGAATTTCAATTTTTGTCCCGCACGAGTCATAATCACAGACGTCAAAGTGTCAAACTTTTTAACTTTTTTTCACGGGACGTCACTGGCTGCGGTCTGCGCAGTAGCGGCCGGTATATGCCGTTCCGTTTCACGGTCTGCGGCGCTTGTGTTTAATCTGTCATTATTTTTCTCCCTCACTAGCCTCGTTAACAGCAATTACAGTTTGTTTTATTGGCTGTTTATTCCTGTTACCGCGTTACTGTTTAAAGTTTTTTTTTAAATAAACTTTCTGACCAATATAAAGGCGAGTGTATTAGTCGATAAGTCATAAGACAATGACCGAGTACACAAGTGCGTAGGCCGCGCGAAGGTCAACCGATGACTTGTGGCATACATCTTTGTTTGTATGTGTTTTGCAATTTAAAATGTAAATGTCCACATGACCCAGTTATTAAAATATTTTGCAAACTAAGATAAATGCATAGGCTAAAAATGAATACTTTTATGTCTGTTTACATTTTTTTTGTTCACTTAAAAAATTATTACTTATTATAACAATATCGCTTTTTCGCAAAAAGTAAATGAATGCATACTTGAGACTTAAAAAGTACTTTTATTGAAGACATCCTTTGTTTCAATAACACCTGGACTTTTTTACGAAACATATGTGAATATTTGTTAGCATAGTTCGCATGGTACGTTCGTAGGTATTTATAATAACAGAATATAAATAAAAAAAAGTTTGCTTCAAAATGAGTCACATTCTTTACGTTAACAGAGCAATTATAAATTCTAACACTCAATCCGTTTAACTGACACGAAGCATCTGGCTTCAAAAATAAACACGTAACGCTGAAAATTTATGGTTAGAAAAACTGAGATGTGATTGACCTAATGTTGTGATGCTGTTCACGCGATCGTAAAATGGAACGTAATAATTAAAGAACATAAAAACGAACTGAAAATAGAGTTACTTTTAATTACTTTACTATTGTTACAAATGAGATTGAACTAGAATTAAGTATACCTATGTACCGGATTAAAATAAACATACCTTGCAAAGATTTAGGATGATATTAAAAAAAACTGAAGCATGTATTTCATAACATATTTTGTGATACAGATTGTAAAAAAAATCAGTTTAATAAAATAAAATTTTCTATAAATTTGGTTGATAGAGGCTATTTTTCTGAAAAAGTGATTTTTATATCTAGGTACTGATTTATGAATTATTTTTTAATTCAATAATAATTATAGGGGTTACATTATTTTCTGCTAACTATGGCTCGAGCACCTGCTTTCTTTTCGAAATAGGACTGACCTACTGAGTCTGCCAAGTCTTGCGACAAATAGCCACCTGGCACAGTGCATATTTTGTCAACTCAAAATTAATGTACACGACTATTATTACTGTTACTCTTTCACGCAAAAACTACAAAACCGATTATGACGAAACTTAGTATACATATAGGTGAGGGTTCAGATACACATATAGGCTACTTTTAATCCCGGAGTTGCCACGGGATCAGAAATGACGCGGGTGAAACCGCGAGGCGCGGCTAGTCTATACTTGACCTTGAACTGAATTCAAGATGTAATCATGTCAACACCTCCCATTTTCCTTAAAATAGTACTCAAAATTCATGCCGTCAACTATACGTTTGTATTTATCTATCCCTGACATAAAAATCTCATAAAATGGCCTAATCAATAACCCTCGCATTTTATTAATAATGAAAATGAGGATAACGGTTTGGATTATAGATTACCGTTTAATATAACTGTTATCTAGCCTGATAGACATAAAACACGGTGCTATAATAATAAAATTAATATCTACTAATATTATAAAGCTGAAGAGTTTGTTTGTTGAACGCACTAATCTTAGGAACTAAGGAGTACGATTCGAAAAAAATTTAGTGTTAGATAGCCAATTTTTCGAGAAAGGCTAAAGGCTATATATCATCCCGATATCCCCACGGGAGCGAAGCCCTGGGGCGCAACTAATATTAAATATTGTTTACCTCATCATTTGACGTCAATGGTATTAGGGAATTCATTGGTATTTTGTGTACATAACATTCCGAGAACTAGGACCATTTTTAGAGAGGTTTGAGGCAAGAAAACTTGTATGATGTTCTACTTACCAGACAGGACTACAGTTCCATGTCAGGGTTTTCCTTCAATTAAAGCTTCAAGTAAGTTGCTTTATGTTCAAGGGGAATTTTGTTTTACATGACTTGCATTTTAGGTCTAAAACATAGAGGTAATATTTTTGGTGTACTAATAAACCTACTTCCTACTAATATTATAAATGTAGTAAATAAAATATTGTAAAGGTTTGGAATTTTGGATCTTTGTGTGTTAATCAGGCCGCAACTAGAACGGATTTGATGAAATTTTTTAAGCAGGTAGGATATAAGACGGAATAGTTAATAGGATATTTTTTATTTGTCTATAGGTATCGAATTTCACGCGAGGGATTTCGTAAGCACCGATTTATCTGTACTAATCTTTGGTTTTAACCTTCTATATTTTATATTGGCTCTATGAAAAGCAAATATATAATAAAATAAATAAGGAAAATTTAAATGATTTTTAGTATGGCTGTACCTTCAACATTTTCTCTATGTGTACTTTTTATTGAATAATCCTCAAAATAAACACAAGAAAGAAGTACTATAGTTGTTGGTCAAATTATACCTAGTTTTGAGGACAGTAAACCTTTGTTATTATTTTTTACGTGATCAGCTACATATTCTGATTTCCGTGTTAAAATATTGAGAGCTAGCTCGTAATGACTTTAAATTTAATGTTAATAATGAACGTAAGGATTAAAACTAGAAAATATACTAAAGCGACATTCACAATAAAGAAAACACAAGAAAACAGAAATGAAATGTTTATTAATAAATAAATAACACATCGAAAAGTAAAAGCTTAAACTAGCGTACATGATAACAATAACAGAAAAGATAGTTGATAAAAGAATAACTTATAGCAAGAAAATATATCGATAGATAACAATAAACATGCTTACAACTAGGCAACACACGACAAACATCTAAGACGTGTTTGTGAAGATATAATAGACGATTAACATCAATCATTTAATACTACTTTAGCAGTATATGCAAATCTTCACTTACACGTATTCTACATATCTAAATTTACCTGAAAAATCGGTGCTCGCGTCGACATCCAGTGAACAACTGCCGATCGAATCCACTGACTTATCCATTACTTTCACAACCAATTTCTTTGAGCTATTCTTCAACAAATCCGCCGGCTTAACCTCTATTTCATACGGACCGATGCTATCCAAATCCGTTTCTACCCGCACTTCGTTGGACTTCGGCGAAACAGTAGAACTGGGTAGTCTTATATCAGTCTCATCTGTATTAATAGTCAATATGGAATCAAGTTTAAGAGTATCACCAGTTTTGTCCAATATTAATGTGCTTTGACTTGTAAAATTGCTTCGTATTGGTTCTATGTATTCTACGTCATCATCGTATACGAATAAGTGGTTGGAATGACCGGTACCATGTTCGTCGGTTGCGTCCGCTGGCACCGCGTCTATAACTGTTTGTGGTTTGTTAAGACTCTTGTAATAATGATTCTCTAATTTCTCCAATTGACGACGAGTATCAGATTGCTTCTTTCGCACTGAATCAATAATATGTGGTAAGTTCAAAAGATCCGGTGTTTTTTCCCTGTCTCTTTTGAATAATGGTGAATCATCGCTTTCAAGTTCGAACCTTTTGTATTTAGACGAACAATAGTCATCTATGGACGACGTATCAGACTTCTTGGAATCAAAAAAGGTATCTAATGAGAAAAAAGACTTTCGTTTTTTCTTTGGGCGGCTGGACTTGTCAAAATTCGACGCTACAAAGGGATCTCTTGAGCTGTATTGCTGAACACAAATGTTGCTAGTATTGACTAATGATTTAGGTCTAGATTCCCTAGCTAGACTTAACGGTACCCGGTTAGTTTCTATCTTCCGTGAATCTAAGCTGAGAGTTTTACGAAATCTCTCGTTAAGGTTAGAGAGTAGAACATTTCTTCGTTCACTCGATTTGGGTGTTACGTTGTAAGAGTTTTGCTTGCTACTAGACGGTTGATTTTCTGGAATGTGCTCTGTATATTTAAACTCTATATCTCGTTCTGAACTATCAGGGTCTGTTTCTTCAGGTTTCCTATATGGTTCCGAGGGGCAGAGAGAAGACTGGCGATGTTCAGGTCGATGGAAAGAAAACGAACCTCGATTGGAGGAAGATTTGTTCCTGTCGCAGATGCAATTGCCAATGCAGCTAAGTTTAACGCATGGTCTCTTAGTTTCAGACTCTACGTGAAAGTTTTGACTTGTAGTTGGAATGTAAGTGTCGGGTTTATGTTTGTGGACGAGTAGGTCCTGTCTAATTTTCTCCAGTCTTTCATCGCCGTTCAAGCCTCGCGTATATTTCGACTTAGGGGGTCGGAAGAACCGAATCGACCCTGTTGCATGAGGATCGGTTGTTCGTCTTCGTACAAAGGATGGCGAGTCCGAGATTTTGCTGACGCCTAGGAGAAGAACCGGCGATTTTTTGTCCTCCTCATCAGGCAAATCGCTGTGAACAAAAACAATAAGATAAATTAACAGCTGTTCTGTTAACTCTTTGCAAATTGTAACTTGATTTACTGCTCATTTTTTTATTTATCGTAATATAGCTCAAATTATTAATTTATAAAAATTCAACGAACAAGAAATTTTACAAATACAGGGTTAAACACAAGGACACACACAAGCAAAAACAAAGCAAAACAGAAAATTAACAAATACTTACCACACAAAACATGGATTAAATAAGATAAACACTCAAAAAGAAAAGATAGAAAGAAAGAGAACACAATACTAGCAGAACTTTAACATTGTTTATGGTTATGAATTAGTTATCGACGTAATATTCAGATTTTTTTAAGTTGATTGAGGTGAAAGAATGGTCTTTGGCACCAAGTTCAAAAGAAGATACCAACTTCTGCTTCTATCATTTGTTCTATCCTACTAATATTATAGGTGTGGAAGTTTGGACGTTTAGATGTTTGGATGTTTGTCCGTCAATCACCATCATTGACAAACCTATGTTCGCAAATATTTTTTTTTCTTTTCACGAGCAAGTACTGCACGAATTTTTATAAATTTCGTATATAGATAGGGTCTTAGGTAGATTATGTGATCGTATACCTCCAATCGATCATTGGACCCCGAATTTTACACGTAATTGTAATTTATGTATACACTAAATCTCTTCTATCTACCAAGAACTGACGGAATAGGTTACTCTAGAAACCGATAGTATGTAAAATAATGTATCTAACGATATATAAGGGCTTTTACGAGATATCTATTTGAAGAATGAAATGTTTGAAAATGGTTGGCCTCTAGCATTATCAATACACGTGGATGACCAGAACTATCTCATTTGCTTAAAACAATAATCTACAAAAAATAAGTCGAAACGAAGAAAAGCATAGTAATTAACATGAAACAAGTAATTAAGTACCATTTGCAGTATCGTATATCCAAGGTCAGCATTGTGTTACGCATACTTTAATTACGTCGCAAAATAATTACTCTGACGATAATGAGGTTTATAATTTAATATTACGATTAATTATACAATCTTATGAAGTGTAAGGAAGTGGGTGGATTACAGTTTCTCATAAACACTTGTGACATCAGAAGTAGTGCAGATATTTCGCCAGAAAAGTAGAGATAATCGGCGTTTTCAATCTACACTAATATAATAAAAGGGGAAACTTTGTTTGTTTGGTTGTAATAAATAGGCTCACAGCCTTACTTATAAAAAATGCTTGATTTGTTGTTTAACTACCTCTTAATTGAGTAACTCTCAACGTCCTAAACAACGATTAAAAAATTCTTACTTATAAACGCGTCTCAGCGCTCTCTCAAGTAAGTAACGTCAAATTTAATTATTCTAGCAACATTCAGGTAATAATGCGCGCAATTCACGATAATTTTGTAAAATAATGTCGAAAATGAATGATCATGGAGGTTTTATGTAGTTATTTATGGTGATTATTTGTAAGTATGACGTTTGATTGACGGAAAATCTTCAAATACTTGTCAGTTTATATTATTTATCTTATGAATATAAATTATGTGCCAGTTGCCAAAGGCGAAGAAAAAAAAAATATAAATTATATAAAAAGGAATCCAATAACCAATAAAACATTAACGTTCAATAAATTGGAGTGAGGAGGATAAGTGAAAAATCAAATAACTGTGATGGCCATGAGCACCAACTGTTCTTACTGACAAAAAAACAGCAGGGAAATAATTTAACAACAGACTTATGATATCAGGATACAAAAGGAGAGGGAGATTAATAAAAAAGGCACTATGCGATTGGAAGTGGAGTACTACAAAATCAAAAATTTTAAATTTACAAAAACAATTAATATGTTTAATTATTAAAATTATTTTAAATATTGATATCTTTGTTCATATTTATTTCATTCATTTTCATCTCCGAGTTATTAAGGGCCATTGCATTACTTGAGTTTTCAATTCCTAAAGGATCTCGAAATAATTAAAATAAAGAGTTAAATATGTATAATATTTTATTAGTACCATGATCAAATTTGTCTTGTTTATAATTTTCATAAATCAAGTCAAATCAAATTAGTCCGCTGAATATAGTATGCCCAAATTATTTAGTATGAAACAAGCAGGTATTATGGTCTTGATAAAATGATAGAAGCCTCGTATTATTATATAAAAATTGCTTTGCTTCCAGACACGACGAATTTATTTATTTTTTGACGCCGGCGTATTCTAAATGCACCTTTTTTGCATACATACTTAAATCGAAAAATCAGCAAGTAAATTATCGTAGCCCATTTTTATTGTTATTCAAATAAATAAAAAAACACCAATATCGACATACTCTTTCGTACGTCAAAGCGTCAAATATGATCAGCTGATTGATAAAACATCCGCCATATTGTCGATCAACAGGCTTAAAACAGGGTTGGACGTCTCTTAAATTTTGACATTATTTAGCAGTTGCTTAATCACCTCTCAACGCTGAATTGGGTTTATAAGTGAAAAAATCGTTAAACAACACCTAACTGGGTATCTTAAAATTGAGAGACGTTTATAAGTAAGGCTGTCAAAAACTACTGGACGGATTTTAAAAATTCTTTCACCATTCGAAAGCTACATTATCCATGAGTAATATAGGTGTCAGGGTGTCCCGTAATGAGGAAAGCATCTATTGGGGGATGATACCTAAGCTAATCTATCAAAAAATCCCAATATAGGTCATATAATATCTATACATATAATAAAATCGTAGACTAGCCGTGTCTGTACATTTAATATTTTCAAGAAAAAAATAGTGTTTCGTGTTTCGTTTATGATTCTAAACTCAAAACAATGATTTT
>LQNK01001229.1:54067-72392 GCA_001586405.1 Phoebis sennae
TTACACTGTTTTTGTTTTAAGTTATTTTAAGTTTATTGTGTTTTTTTTTGTATATATATATGGTGTAATAAAGAGTTTAAATAAATAAATAAATAAATAATCTCTTCTATTTAGAACTGACGGAATAGGTTGATCTAGAAACCGATAGTATATAAAATAATGTATCTAAGGATATATGAGGGTTTTTACGAGATATATATTTGAAAAAAAAAATGTTTGTAATGGTTGGCCTCTAGCATTATCAATACACGTGGATGACCAGAACAAACTCATTTGCTTAAAACATGAAAACAATAATCTACAAAAATAAGTCGAAACGAAGAAAAGCATAGTAATTAACATGAAACAAGTAATTAAGTACCATTTGCAGTATCGTATATCCAAGGTCAGCATTGTGTTACGCATACTTTAATTACGTCGCAAAATAATTACTCCGACGATAATGAGGTTTATAATTTAACATTACGATTAATTATATAATCTTATGAAGTGTAAGGGAGTGGTGGATTACCGTTTTACGTGAACACTTGTAACATCAAAAGTAGTGTAGATATTTCGCCAGAAAAGTAGAGACTAACGGCTGTTTTCAATCTACACTAATTTTACAAAGAGGAAAACTTTGTTTTGGTTGTTATGTAGGCTCAATAACAATTGGACGGATTTTTTAATTATTTCACCATTCGAAAGCTACATTATCCACGAGTAGTATAGGTTATATACAGGGTGTCCCGTAATGAGTGAAGCATCTATTGGGGAATGATGGCTAAGCTAATAATCTATCAAAAAATCCCAATATAGGTCATATAAATAAATAAATACGAAAATTTAGTTTTGAGATATTGAGGATTTTCTAGTTTTTTTAAAAATGTTGTCCTCGTGCAATGTTTTATATTATTATAGTTATTGTTATTATTTACATTGTGAAATGCAAGCACCAGTGCATAGTATTAAAGTAAAAAATATCGCGTGTCACGTGCAATAAATGATGGAGTTTGAGCCAGGGAGTGCCAGGAGGTTCTATCGGGGTAATATGGGGTAACACGACAGCTTGGTAAAGCTTTAGCTACTGTTTATGTTTTTTGACAAAGGGTGGAGTAAGTTACTTTGATAACTAGCTGGACCTGAATTTTATACCGCCATTTTTTAATGTGACGTATTTGATAGACACAAACTATTTGGGAAAATATATTTGTGGTTTTTGCTTATTCTATTGACAATTTTGTTATATTCTCTCACCGTTCAAACTTTCACTGAACTTCCATTAATATTTCGAGATTAAATAATCAAATCGGTTCAGCCGTTCTCGAGTTTAAGCGAGACTAATAGCAATTGATTTTTATTTTATTGAGTGTTATAAATGTGTGTGATAATTGCCTGCACCATGAATAATCAATCTGTTCGAGACTAATAATGCTGCAGTAAAAATCGCAAATTTTTGGAAGGATGTCGTCATTTTTGTCAACCCGAAAAGAAAAAGAAAAAGTGATAAATGCATTGTTTATTGCATTTCTACATTCTTTCTTACATATGCATTTCTTTGAACTTGGCGGGCATGCTGCGTGTTTAGATCTTATTGGAGGAATTCTCTTAAATAGAGACACTTTTAATACGTATGACCAACTCTTTCGATTTGTATTGAACTTGATAGAATGTTGTGTCATTTGTCGAAATGTATATTCAAAATATTATTTAACGGCTTTACTTTTAATTATTTTATGTTATTACAACCGGTTTCAATGATTCATCATCAGGTTTTTATGTATATTGATGTCATATTGATCAACTAAAGGTGGGGTATGATAAAATCTATTATTTGAAAGAAATACAGTTTCACTGTGACAAAAGTAAAAACAAGAAAAAGTACATATGTATTAAACAAAGTAATTAAAAATAAGGAGATAAACAAGATTGCCAAATTGAACACTCAGTTTTTGTATAGATAGTGCCATCCACGACGACGCGCCCCAATAATATTTGAACTTGACATATTTCACTATGATCGCAATACTTTGTCCTGATTAGTCTATTATTTTAGTGTGCGCGTGCACACATGGGTAATGAGTGTGTACCTATATAACTTCACAGAAGCAGAAGCTTGCATACATATACTATCAACGATAAAGAAAAATAGTGGGGCGCGTCTTCGTGGATGATTTTACAGTAGTATTAGTATTTATATTATATATTTTTAGTATATACAGCAAGTCTTGGTGCAATGATTTTCCTTCTCATACTTAAAGAACCTAGCATTTTCTAATCGAATGCCCCTTGGAATGTATTGAGATAACACACAACCGGTTGGACATATGTGAATATTCTATTAACGTTTGTACATAATACCATTGCGGGAAACCAGTTTCTGACCTCACGTCTTTTTAGAATTCCGCGTGGAAGGTCACGCCTGAACCCGTATTTGTTTATCTGCGCCTATATTGTTTTATGGCGAAATTTTGCAATACTTTTGTCTATTAGTAGGTGGAGATTTCATCTTTTACCGATTGAGATAAATGCCTCAAAACCAGACCGCCTCGTTGGTTCAGTGCTTAGCGCGTTAAGCGTTACAACTGCGAGGCTTCAAATTGCTGATTGTGAGTCTTTGACAGGTGGAAATGTGAAAAAAATATTTCGATTTAGCAAGATACCTGGTGAAAACACAGGTGCTTTGCCAGCTTTTGCAGGTTTTTCATTCCCTAAAAATTCTCATTGCAATCCTCTCCTTCTTGTCCCTCATCAACGCTCCATTCCTTTATTTGCGCTTTTTATCTATGTTCTAAGTTTAATTACTTTAATGGGGTGTACAATAAAGAGTATTAATTTCATTCATTTCATTTCACTCCTCCCCTATTTGGACAGACACTTGTGACTCTTTTGTTGTTACAAGTGTTAGATACTATGTATCGTCGAATGCGTAGGTTTTCCAGACTCAAATTTCTCATAATCCTTGTTGTAATCCTATCCTGCTTACCCTTCAACCACTCTCTATTCATCCCCTATTTTGACAGACACCTGTGACACTTCTGTTGCTACTGTTGTTAATAAAGTTTGGTAAACAATAATTTCCTATAAGTTTTGCTACCATAAGCGACAATTCTTACCAACTACCGGAGGTCTAAGTACTTTCATATCCCTGTTTGTGTCGTAATTACTTAAAGACAGGATATGACTAAGTGTTGATTATTTATGATTCCGCTTGAATAATCGTAATTCATAAGTTCAAGACAACATTCACTCAAATATTAGCCTTTTTATTCTACTATCCTTGAACCGCGACTTTGCTCGCGTTAATTTTGGGGCTTATAGAATAAATAAAAGTAGTAAGTAAGTTCACCTTAAATAACATACCTACTTTTTAAAGGATTTACATTATTATTAACCCGACATTTCGAACACTTTACAGCGAGCGTGGTTACCGGTGACTGAGATGACAGTTGTCTTCATGAGTGTTTCTAGACTAGGAATTTTTATTATCTGAATAAGGTGATAGCATACTTTTTATCCCAATTTAGCGCGAGTGCGGCGGAGAACAGAAACTAGTATTTAATAAAATGTATACTTCCATAGCTTACTTAAATCTATGGGAAATCGAGTAACTGCTAATAATTTAGCCCTTTATTCAATTATAGCCCTTATTAACAGAATATAGAGTGTATATTTCCGTGGCTATGCAGCGGTACATCATCAGCACCGTTTGTCCATTTGTAATCCACTTTTGCGTGAGATAGAGCAATTTACGCTTTGTTCGACCAACAGGAATAGTGATGCGTAAGGTTATATCGATAAATTTGATGACCATTAAAGGTATGTGAGTAATTAGCTATGCCCCGCGGTTTCATCTGCATATATTTTCCGTACCCGGATTTCCGTGACACTTTTTGTAATCTATATCCTTTCTCGGGTTTAAAACTATATTGGTACAAAATTCCAACCAAATCAGTTCAGTGGTTAAGCATGAAGAAGCAATAATTAGACAACAGTATTTAATTAGACAAAAAAATTTTTTAAATTACATAAAATTGCAGAAATTAAAATTTAAATAGAGCAAGGTATAATTTATTTATAGTTTAAAGTTTTTATTTCTTTTATTATAAATAATACTGGTGCATAAAATAAATTGTGTATTTATATATTTTGTTTAAATACATAAGCCTTTATCATATCATTTTTATCGACAAAACTATCGATAACACTACACCACTACACAATCACAGGCCAATGGAAACTGTTCGCTTCATAGCGTCTCAAATTAACTTGGCCTCTTCACCGATCCATAATGTGTGATAACGGGATATTCTATGGAAGACAACTTATTAGCTTTAAGTAGGAAATCCGATTTCATACTACCGTCATTTTTTACTGTTAAAAATGTTGTTTGTCTTCTTCATGCCTAAATTACTTAGCCAATTTTGATAAAATAAATAAATATTCTCGGACATTTAACACAACGCTACCTAGTCCCAAACTAAGCAAAGCTTGTACTATGGAAACTAGATAACTGATAGACATACTTAAACATACTTTTTTTTGTAAATACACACATACCATAGATAAATCAAGACCTAGACAGTAGAAAATTACAATGTTCATCACATCATAATTTTCTACTCGTGGGGATCGAACCCACACCCCACGGCGCAATAGACCATTGCCAACCCACTGCGCCAATCGGGTTGTCATACAAATTTTGTTTGAAATTTTGTACAAATATACAATATCTAGCTGTGCCCCGGGGTTTCACCCGCGTATATCTGTTTTTCAAATCTCTAGGAATATTTATTATTTATTATTATTCTAAACCTCATGACGGATCAGAGTACCATTTATCACCAAATTTTCTCTGATCTAAATGCTAATATAACCGATTATACCGATTCTCATGTCGTAAGTCGATCGCATGTTTTCGATACATTTCAATTCGATTTGTCGTGGAACAATCGATTATGTTTCACTATCGATTATTATGTACTAATGCAATATTTTAAGCGTCACTAATTCATATGATTTCATGACATGTGACACGATTTCTCATCGAGACATTAGAGGCTGAGCAGACTGAAAATATTAACCCATTATGGAGAAAAGAAGGACAGACAAACAGACAGATAGATAGATAGATAGATAGACAGACAGACAGACAGACAACGAAGTGATCCAGTGATAAGGGATCTGTTTCTATCTTTTGGAGGTACGGAACTCTAAAAATAAGCAAGAAAATTAATACATAAATGGAAATAGCTACTTTACTACCTTTCTCTTGCTAAAAATCCTATCTATCGTTATCCGGAAAAACGAAACTATTTCCGTGAGATATTTACACGTGTAAAGCAAATTTTAGTTAAAATACAGTACATACGACAGATCTTTTAGTGTACACCTAAAAAGGTATCTGTTTTAGACGTTTTTCATGCTACACAAAAAAATTCAAACCGATTATAAATTCCTCACGGTCATAAACTGTAACGTTACAAAAATTACGCCATAAAATTATATCAAAACAACGGTAGACACCGGCGGGTTGAATGACCTGCTCGCTTTCCACGAATCAGCAGGTGGTTTACTTTACTTCACTTCTTTTTAGGGTTCCGTAGCTGAAAGGCAAAAATGGGACCCTATTACATATTGAAATTAAACTTAAATTCTCTCATATACACGCTCGCACTCACACACACACATACACATCCGTAGAATATTTATATATTTAATTATTTTTTTCTTAGTTTTATTTGCTATTTTTTTTGTTAAATACTAACTACGCTAAGCAAAATTGTTGCTATATTAACTTAACTAATTAAGAACCAATAAGTTAATATAATATTTTTTTTTTTTTTTATTTTATTACTAAACCTCCGCTGCCTGTCTGTCTGTCTGTCACTGGGCTTTATTATCATATAAACCGAGATAGCTAGAAAGCTGAGATTTTCACAAATTATACTTTTCCGTTGCCGCTTTAATAAGAAATACATACCTATAAAAGAATTTTCTGATGAACAGACTTTACAAAAGATGTTCTTATAAAAGTAACGTCATATTTGTAATTTTATGAATGAGAAAGTGTTTTTACGATTTCACATACATAATGTGTGTTTGTTACTCTTTCACTCAAAAACTACTGAGCCGATTGTGATGAAACTCGGCATTCATATAGGTAATATGAATACCGATGAGGATTCAGACTAACATAACCGTTATTCTGATCCCTTACTTATCCCGGATCAGAAGTGAGTTACGCGAGTGTGGGTTTGCTAGTATAGGTTCAACATAAATTCTTCTATTTTGTTTTAATATATAAATCCATGTTTAGTCCATGCTCTATACAGCAATAAAAAAAAATGGTTCTAGTCCATTGACAATTTTTATTCCTTAGATATCAAGGGGAGGGAAAGTGTCAAGTAAAGTCCAAGTTATTTGTCCCGCGGTCACCAACTTGAAAAAGGGGGCGCTTACTTTGGTTTCTATAGTTCATCTGATAAATTTTCCTTTCTACCATCGGTAGGTCATAGACAATCCACGAAAGAGCAAGAAATAGGTATTTCTCGTTCACATAACCTTGCTTACATACCTATAGTCCTGTACACAGCAATCAATCACAAACATTACTTTCAATTGGCAAATCGCTGGCAATTCTTCATAAAATTGAATTAGAGCTCAATCAATTGATTTGGTACTAACTCAATAGATCACCTAATTGGCAATATTTGCTAAGTGCGTAGTTTGCTTTGTCATTCCTACATACACTTATGACAATTGTCATCAACCATTTCCAAATGGTAGTATCCCCAATACTGTATTCTTGGTAACATCTACACTAATATTATAAAGAGGAAAACTTTGTTTGTTTGGTTGTGATAAATAGGATCAAAAAATACTGGACTGATTTTAAAAATTCTATCACCATTCGGAAGCTACATTATCCACGAGTAACATAACCTATGTTACTAATAATTATGAATAAATAATGAAAAAATATAATAATAAAGAAGCCGGATAAGCTAGTTATTTATATAGATATGAAAGAGTATGGATAAACAGTCACCAAAAACAATTTAAAAAAATCGAGTGAAAACAAAACACAATTAAATAGAAAACGGAACGAGAGACGGAGACATTGTGATTTTAGTGGAATCTAATCTATCTATACATCTTTTGCAAGTTCAGGGTGAATCAATCGTTAAAAAACTCCCTAACTAAAGGTAGCTGAAACTGCGTCGTTGGTTCAGTTAACGCGTCAGCTTTACAACCGAAACATGGACTAACTATACTAACATCTAAATACAAGGTAAATTAGTTAATCCTAAAAAAATCCCTAACTAAAGGTAGCTGAAACTGCCTCATTGGTTCAGTAGTTAATGGGTCAGCTTTACAACGGAAACATGGACTAACTATACTAACACCTAAATACAAGGTAAATTAACAACTGAAAATTAAAACAATACACAAGACATGTGAACACTAGAAAGCGCCGCTCCCACGGATAGTCCGCGATTGTATTTTATTACCAGGGAAACTTGATTGAAAACTGCTAGAAAGTATTACGTTTCTCGTGCGGTATTGGTTGATATTTGATAAGAGACTATACTATAAATAGTAGACGGAAGTATAAGAACATTGTACGAAAAAGGTTACAAAATAATAAAGTTTTTCCAAAAAATAAAACCCATTTACTCACACATAATAAAATTTTTTGCCAAAAAATAGAACCGAGTTCCTCGCTCTAAAAAGTAGAAAATAACTTTTATTTCATTTTTGTTGAAATCTATACAAAGTCGGTGCAAAATCTTGTTAAATTGGAAATAGATAAAGGATTTATGTGTGAGTAAATCGGTTCTATTTTTTAGAAAAACGTTATTATTTTTCCATTTTTAGTGTCGTAATAACCCTCCACATCAGAGCTAGAGCCAAATGAACCTCAGGCTGAGAGTTAAATGGATATAAACATAACCGCAGAATTCTGTTGATTTCCCTGTTCTCTGGAATATTATAAAAGAGGAAAAGAAATTCGGTCAAATTGAGAACCTCCTCCTCCTCCCTCCCTCGATTTTAGCTCTCGGAATAATTGTTATGTTACTTGAAACCATAGATTAGAGAATAAAAGGCAGATGGAGTGCGGCCGAAGACTCTAGTGACGCCAAAAAGCAAATACAAACTTCAAAAGCAAATACAAAAATGTTCATGTAGTTTGACACAACACGTCACAAGGGCTCGTATTTTTAAAATTTCACTCACACATATGCACGTATACGTACGCTTAGTTAGCGTGACTCAAGTCTTCGGAACACTCCATCTGCCTTTTATTATATAATCTATGCTTGAAACAGTCTACAACACTCGTCCAACGTAAATTGACACTGCATTCTATTGTTTTATTAATAACGTGAAATGCTATGACAATGGCGAGAGTTGGTGCATTTTACACAATATGTTCTGTAAATATACGAATGCAGTTAGAAGTAATACTTGTTTGCTGAGTTTAATGAGAATTAAGAGGTATTTGTCGTGTTCTTTTTCATATAACTTTGTTATTATAATTGAGACTAGCTTCTTGAAAGCGGAGGAGATAAGGAGAGGATTGATAACTAGGAAAGGAGTAGAACAGGATGGTATTGGAAAGTGATGGGAATACAGGTACATTTATTAACTTAAAAAAATATACGCAAAAAGGCGGTGTTGAAATGAAAAATTTTAGTTCTAATATTTGTCTGCAAACCTGTCTGACCACACCCATATAGGTGAAGTTAAATAAAAGCTTGTCTACACATTGCTTAATAGTATACAAATAGTTCTCTTCTGCAATTTTTAACCACGTAAAGTATTGTGGTGTACTAGAGTCTTGCCCTCGGCTTTGCTCTCGGGGTTTTTATATCAATAAAAGGTATAATATCATTTAATCCACATAATATACTATCTGTATCCGAAATTTCATCAAAATCCATTAAATGTTGTGGAGTTATTGACGCACAAACACACAAACACACAAACACCCAAACTTCACATTGGTACTTATTTATTTTGTAATATTGTTTAATATGTGTTATTGTTATGCTTTGTGTTATTGGTTGTGCTTCTTATATGAATAAAGATTTACTTTACATTAAATTCGTAATATTAGTAGGAAGTAGGATTGTCAGGGTACATTTACCGAAATTTTTGGCCCATTGAAAACCAAAAAATTATGAGGTTATTTCCAAAATGTCGAGCCTCAGACTCCACTGAACCACGCAAACCCAATCCTATTAATCTCAATCTTTCACGGCCAATTTATCAACAATTATCTTTTGGATATAATTTATTTCCTTTCGTCACGGCAACAGCTTAATTATTCAACACATTAGTAACAGAATGCTCACGATGGCTTGAGACTTCGAAGACATTAAAATATGCTCGCGTGATGTAAAATTCAATTCCCTTTACTAATAACGTATAAAGTTTTATTGAGTGATTATGGTTGTAGAAAGTATTACCTTCGTATAGAGAATTTCGACTATGACCAATATCTAATGAGTAAAATGTGTATGGGATATAGTGATGATTTTTATAACGCGTGCAAGATATAGTAGTTATGTTTACGTATAAATACAAGTATATTCTCTATTCCTTTACTCTAAAAAGATTATTAATGAACAGAGATCCCACCTGACAAGAGATCATACACAGGCTCCCTTATTTACTGAATTCGGGTATTACATTGGAAAATTGCCTTCTTGGAAACTCGATTCCACAAAATCTTTTTATCTTTTGCCTATCATGCTAATCACTAGTCACCAATCTACGTCACATTTTAGGTGATGAATTACCAAGTATGAATCCATCCAACCTTACAACTGTGTTATATGAAAAGGATATAAAAGATGTCAAATATAAAGAAACGTTCGTCAGTTTCTTTCCCAACAGGTATTTCCTTGCCGGAGAGGAGTGGCGGATTTCTCTATGAGGTGAATTGTACATTGTTTTTTTTTAAAGTTATTTACTATCTTAATAAGAATGCTGTACATAGCACGCTTATTCATAGAATTATCTAACAACACCAGTCACAAGACAGTTACCGTAATATCGGTTTATTTGTAACCGCAGCTTCCTGTATAGATCAGATTACAGAGTGTTATCTCGAGATCTGCTAAAACAATTTGGCAGAAAATTCGTAAAGTGATAGCTTAGAACCATGAGCAAGACATAAGATACTTTTACCGGAAATCCCACTAATTTTTACATAACACGATCAGCCATAGAAATATATATGTTTCTATATATCTATATCCGGATGACATGAGACATCAAAGATTTACCGTAATATCACTTTCTTTGGAACCGCAGCTTCCTGTATAGATCATATTACAGTGTATAATCGTGGAGAATATCTATTACCGCATCGTTTTTAGATAGCTTATATGATTCGATTGGCGCAGTATCTATTACTATCGAGGATGTTAGTTCTACGACTAGAAAATTATCACCACCAACACTGTTTAAAACTTCTTATTAAAAATTGGACCAAGATAGTCTAATTAATTGTTAAGTGTTTTATTTCGCACCAAACCTTAAAGCTAAAACAACAGAACAAGGCCTACCCAGCAGTGAGACAAAACAGACACTATAAATAATTAATCGAATCGTCTAAATAATAATAGTCCCAAATTAAGCACAGCTTATAGAAACTAGATAACTGATAGTCCTGTTTTTGTAAATACACACTGCAGATAAATGAACACCCACACAGTAGAAAATACAACAATCATCACATCATAATTTTCTATTCGTGGGGATTGAACCAACATCCTCCGGCGCAATAGACCAATGCCATATCTACTGCACCAATCGGGTCATCAATTCATGTTCAAACCACTCCAATTTTATTATCTTCTCAATACACTTGTTTTTTATGCATTAAAAACATAACATTGTCTATTGGTACAAACAAACAAATCAGTTTATTTATATTCATAATCCATTCAATGGAAGAATGTTCAATAACAATGCCCTCACAATAGACTCGTTTTACAAACATGAACAATACAGCTTCAAGATTATTGTATTTTAACTATTTGAAAGTATTTTATTATGAAAAAATTATAAATTGTAACGGATTTAAATGATAGATTAGTTAGGACTATGGTTTCGTTATGCAATTGTACATCTTTAATGTATTCGCCAATTGTAACACAACAAATAAAAGTAGTGAGATATTGTACATTTAAAGAATGTATACATTACTAGCTGTTCAACCGCGCCATATTTTTTTCCATATCGGGTTTCAAACAAAATCTATCTAGCACAAAATTTCGTCCACATCGGTTCAGTGAATTAAGCGTCAAGAAGAGACAGACATACAGACAGACTTACTTTCGCATTAATAATATTAGTAAAGATAAAATAGAATATCCCCAATACATAAGTACATATTTATATATTCAAATAATTTAAAGGCAATAAAAATACCAGTTTTTTCATCATCTTTTTATGACAATAATGTCAATACCGTTAGGATTTCGCTCGACGTGCCTGCGTCGACTGTCAATCAAAACCTACATCTTTCATAATATTGTCTAGAATGCAGACTTTAGACGGATTTAAGTTAAAGTTAAGTTATGCAGATTTTGAACATACCCAAACAAACAGCGTTCAATTGTAACACGAAATAAAGATTTCGTTTCTTTTTAAGGTTTTGTAGTTTTATCGTAGACTAGCTGCGCCCCAGGGCTTCGCTCCCGTGGGAATATCGGGATGATATCTAGCCTATAGCCTTTCTCAATAAATGGGCTTTCTAACATTAAAAAAAAAATTCGAATCGGACCAGTCGTTCCTGAGATTAGTGCGTTCAAACAAACATACTCTTCAGCTTAATAATATTAGTATAGATTTATTTATAGTATTTCACATTCCTTTAATTATTACATAAAAGTGTTGAAAGTTCCGTGTCTGTTCTAAATTCTAATATACAAAGGTAATGGTTCAGAATAACATATAGACTACTTTTAATCCCGGAGTCGCCACGGGATCAGAAGTTACGCGGGTGAAACCATCGGGAGCGGCTAGTATAGAACGTCATGATATGGAAAAGATCCATGTGGGTAACAGTAAAACATAAATTGCTTAATTATCTATGCCTAATAAATGTTAAAAGTATCGACATGATGTACAATATTCAAATTATATTCACGCATGCAAATCGATTGCCGGTAGTAATTATAACTTTCGTAAACGATTTACATGTTCAATGCAGTGTTAACTCGTAAAAAAGAGTGTAATAAGAATGCTTATCAGTACCTTTATCTGAGAATTGGTAGCGTAACAGAAGTCTTGAGTTTGACGTTGAAAGCATACTTTTTTTTTAATTTGATAGTTCAATCCTGCTAATATTGTAAATCCGAAAGTTTGTGAGGATGTATGTACGTGTGTTTGATACTTTTAAATGCAAAAACTACTGAACCGATTATGTTAAATCTTGGTATTAGTTACAAGTTCAGAATAACATATCGGCTACTTTTTATTCATCCTTGCCACAGGCTCAGAAGTTACGCGGCTGAAACCGCGGGGCTAGTATGTTCATATATTTAAAAAATGTCAAAAATAATTAAAACGTACCAAAATAGCAATCAGTGAAATGCTTATTAAAACTTCTGTAATTGTTTTTGCCGTATACGATGTCCATTTAAACTTGGCCTCATTAATAAAACACGACACAAATTTCCTCGTTAAATAAGGCAGGCGGAAGAAAATCGAAGAAATTTTAAAGGCATCGAATGCGTTCACCATCTACGTGCAATGATTCATGACTAGTTTTACCAACCGGTAGTTAAAATCGAACCTTAATGGGAAGCATTTAAGACTTTGTTTACCTAAATCTAAACCGACCCACATCTTTCTTTGCGGCTTAGTCATTGCTTTTAGATGTTTAAACCATAATATTTACGAAATATCAAAACAATATGACCATATTACGTAAAAATAATACTTACACATGTCATGCATTTTACAGCTTATTCTTACAAACTTTTCATAACATATTTCACAGAATATCAAAGCGAGAAACTAGAACTATCTAATATTCAAATCGAGGAATATATTAGTACACAATTTCACTTGGAGTTCAACGACACAACACAATCACTAGCACCTAATTGCGGTAATTACGCGATAAATAACAGCCGGGCCCAAAACGGTACCTTGCATTACACCTAACAATTTCACTTCGTAAATTTAATTTTTTCGACTCGCGCGCACGTCCTACGACCCGTGGGCGGTTCAACAGTATGACGTGCACTCGGTACGATTGAAATTAACTATCAAAGAACAATTTCCGAAACGGAACTAGCGACTATCTCGTGTTGCACGCTATCCATTGCCGCTTGAAAGTTGTCAGACTGCACGCAATGACGTTCGTGCACGGCAATGTATATAGTGTAGGACTGGTTTTCATTGCATGTTTTGTGGAAAGTCGTGTCAGTCGGTGCGAGTAAGAGGGGGACTGGGGCCAGACGTATTGACTATAGCTACGCTCTGCATATGGTGGCACGTGCTATTGTGTGATGATTACTTCACGCCAGATGCTTTCTTCAGCTTGTATTTTTTCTGTTAACGCGTCGTTCGTTAGTTTTATGGCTGCGTGAATGATTCCTCCAATTAATCTGGAGGATTTAATGATAATCTAAATCTAGATTGCCGTGTGACCGGATAGTGTTAAACGGATGTCTTCGACGTTTGAATCGTTAATGATTTATCTTATAATTACGTGTTGCTGGTTTCTTTCGCAAGGAACTTTGATAAGTTTAATACGGAAAAGATTGTGTAACTATAGCATTATACAAGAAGCATGAATTTTATCTAATCCTAATCGGTAGCTATTAATCTTAATAACGAAATATAATCGTACAAGGCCGTCACACCTCTTTAATGTATTAACGTATTGTCTATTTTTATTATCTTTGCAAATAGGGCTGTCGATTTAACTAAAATGACATTGTATGAATCACTTTGGTGTTTTTATAATTCGTTACCATAGTGACGTTGTTACGTGTAAAGATATAAATCACTGATAAGCTGGCATGTTTCTAACATCATCTATGTAACCTTATAGTTCTTGGGCAATAGCAGCCGGTTTACCACCCGTATACACAAACAATACTATGAGTTCTCACAATGCACAGGACGTAAACCTATTCAGAGACGATACTTGAGTGGCGGTTTGTCACTTGGCCCTTATATTAATTCATATACTCTTTGAAATAAGGACTTGTGATTTGGGAACGCAAAATCTGACTCCGTATAGCATTAATGCTTTACTTACCCAAGTATTGTTTGTGGTTAGTGCTAGAAGCTTCCTCATTATTTATTACCTTACTTTAATGCCAAATGTACATCTTTCAAATAACATTTCACAATATAATAAACAACTTAAAGATCAACGCTGCAGAATGCCGCAAACTTTCTTGGCAAATCTGAGAGTTACCCCAGTTTCCTTTTGGGAAATTGCCATAAAAAGAAATACGTATATATTTTTCTAAATTTTTTATCTCGACGCGTCGTTCAGTTTATGCAGACGTTGTTTTACTCACTTATGAAACAACTAACCTCGTTAAAATATACATTTAATAGGTGAATGTGTGAAAGCTGTTTTGATAACTATAAAATATAAAAATGATACTAATATTATAAAGCTGAAGAGTTTGTTTGTTTGAACGCGCTAATCTCAGAAACTACTGGTCCGATTTGAAAAATTGTTTTAGTGTTAGATAGCCCATTTATCGAGGAAGGCTATAGGCTATATTATATCATCCCGATATTTCCACGGGAGCGAAGCCCTAGGGCGCAGCTAGTATGACAATAAAATTATTTTATATCACTGGGCAGATCTGATGGTTCAAAGTAGAAATTCGTGACGTCCAAACTTTTATGTTTAAAGGGGGGGAGGGGTTATAAGCCCTAAAGAAAGAATTTAAAGTATTTATTATTTATCTTATGAATGTAAAACTTGGAACTATTGGAACTTGGAATATTTGCAGGCCCTTGGGAAGTAGCCATCAAGCTAATTACGCGGTGAATGGGCGGATACATTACAATAGTCAATTACCAGCTTATGTCATAGTCATTGTTTCATTTTGTGTTATGCGTCTTTTGAATGGACGGTCAGTGGACTGTACGAAATGGGTGAATGTGTGTGATTCTAATGTGTGAGTGTGATAAAAGCTTTAGTGTGCTATAATGGTAATTACTTCATAAAACGTTATGGTAGTTTATCAAAGGGTTTCTTTTCCTGGTAGTTTTTATAGTATCCAGCCTGTGCCCTGCGATAATTTCGGATAAAAGTATCTTGTCAACGATCGATCGAACCCACACCCTTTGGCACAATAGACCATTGCCACATCCACTGCCAATGGGGTTGTCAAAGTACTTAGTTATTAGTATGGGTTTTTAGTATGAGACTGGTGCCTAAAATAGGCAACTAAATACCTATACTATATGTCACTCTTCACAACAAGAGACTGTAAAGTATTCATAAGTAATGAATATTTATGAGAAAAATATATGAATTAAAAGAAGAAAAAAATATACTAACAAAAATAACACTTATGCAAGCTTGCATCCCTAAAATATTTATAAGTGAAGTTGACAATCTGTAACAATATGGCATCTTGGTTACAAGTTAGATAAATATAAAATGATGGAGACATTTGTCGACGAAGGTCAAGAAAGAATTTATAACAATTAATCAATTGAGACGAGTTATGGTCAACGCGATATTACAGACAAATGGTTCACATATTTTTAACGTGAAACTTTAAAATATACTCTATTTGTTAGCGGTTAAAGCTTAGATTAGGAAACCCAGAGATAGCACCATTTATTAGGGAAGTGTTTGAGGCAAGCTGAAAACTTGTCTGATACTTCTGCTATTATACACCGACATGGAACTGCAGACCTGAGGATCTAACCTGACCTGTATTTCCGTCACATTCCTCTCCCATTCTTTTCTTCTCCTCTCCCAATTTCATAGCTTATTCATCCCTCCCCTTCCTTCAAGCCGGCATGTATGACATTTAGATGTAATAGATGTCAATGTCATATTATAGTGCACAAGTGTACACGCGACAGGAGCGGATAGAGATCAGGCGCAGGACCGACGACTTTACGTGCTCTATGCCCTATGCCCTATTCCCGACGCGGAGGTGTTGCAACACCGCCAACATCCAGATTCAAAGCTGTTACTGAGATTTATATGTCAGAAAAAGCTCAATTTTTTGGGCCCTACTCAGGATTCGAATCCGAGACCCCTCGATCTGTAGTTAAAGATGCAAACACTAGACCAATGAGGCAATCAATCCTATACAGTACTAAGTACAGAAAATATACGTAAACAATCCACACAACCATTAAAACCTTTTACACTGCTAATGCACAAGACAGCATGTTAATTTCCACGCCCAGAACTTTCAAAGAACCATTGGACCATATGGAGAAATGGAGTCTTCAGTGAATAGAGAAATTATAGAGGTCGGAGTGAAAGTTGACGGAAATACTGAATGTGGCCCTTTGTGGCTACTTGCTTTTGTTTGTCGAGGTAACAAATTGTATGAACATTTAGATGTTATCTTGCCTCCGAGTGCATGGACTTATAAATATGAAGCAAACCAAAATAGCGAAATACACTTTGAAACGTAATTTTACTGCTGTAAAACGTAAATTTGCTGATGCAATGAAATCCATTTCTTTTCTGTTACTGCTATTTTTTTCACATATAATTAATATATAGCGTTAATTAGTTTTAAAATCAAAATCTTTAAAACCAATCCAAGTCTTTCATGAAAGATATTTATTGATAAATATTCTGACATTTTTTGTAATTGGTTATATTTGCATGCCAATATTTGGGAATCGTGTAGATCTTTAATATTATTCAAATTCAAATTCAAAAATATTTATTACGGCACACAATTTTAGACTTATTACTATGACACGACGAACGCCTCCACTAGGTTCACAGACCTGTGTTGGAGACGAACGACGCTTCTTCATGCCAATTTCTTATTTAACATCTTGTACAACCACATTCTGGCAAATAAATTAATTTGATTTGGAGCGAAGCCACGTGGAACAGCTAGTTTAATATAAAATAGTTTGACTCTTAAATTTTGATTTAAAGTGCCCTCAAGTTTCCTTGAAATGGGGAGGAGAGTCATTCATAATATAAAATTGGCCAACAGCGTGGGCGGTGCACTTGTTTCGTCAAGTTGCGAAATTATATTTTTGACGGCCTACGCTGAATCAATATGTAATCGGTGCATGCCTTTTACGGAATGCAGGAGTTTATTCAAGAACACGATATTGTATGAATGAACATTACGAATATGAAGAGAAAGACACATTACAAAATACAAATACTGAAAGCCTTTTTGTGTTAATCAAAAAACTATGTAGGTGCATAAGATTTACTCCAAAACCTACTTATATTTATTAATGAAATCGTGCCTTTAATTATCAAGTTGCAAACTGATATTACCAACAAAGATTTGTTTGTTATTTTGGAAAATCGGTTAATAAGAAAAACGAGTCGTTTACCTATGGACAGTACAATATCCTACTAGGCGTAAGTCTAAAACGTAAATGTAACGTAATACTTCTATACAATAAAAAGTGAGTAAAACCGTGAACAATATAGTTAATTATAAAGAAGAAATATTTGTTCGATTTTTTGTAATGAAATGGCTCCGAAATTACGGGACCAATTTGGATGAAGTTTTGCAATATTTTTAATCAATTTAAATGTATGTAATATTTGTATTTATGAATGATTTTTACTATGGATCCTGTTGTCTGAAATAAAGTGATTTTATTTTTTATTTTATTTTTTTTTACAGAGATTCTTTGAAACCCCAGTAAACAACCAAACTTTAAAACTAATACACACTTCAGAAGGTATCTTCTGAATCTACATTGCCAGATGCTCTGTTATCTATGACGAGTAACGTCACGTTACCGCCGCCAATCGGTCTACCCCGCGGTTTTATGCAATCAATGCTATGTAATATTTTTCTGCGCTTTACACTTTACGGGTACCAGAGTGTACGCATACCACGATTTTGATTTGAGATTGGACAGCGAAGTGGCGGTTCGAGGATAACCTCAAAAGTAATAATAATAATAATATTTGTCACAAATTAATATGTTATATTTCTCTATTCTTAATTGTTGGGTCCTTTCCGTAAGGAAGGCTTACGTGGAGATATAGATCTAACAAGCAGAGGTTGTTTAGAGACTTGTGTTATGGGACACCTCAAACCTTTTTATTTAACAAATTGAATTTTATACGTTGAACAAAATATATCCCCGTAGGATCAGT
>LQNK01001229.1:74880-93109 GCA_001586405.1 Phoebis sennae
GTCGGTTCTATTTTTTGGCAAAAATTTTTATTTTAGCCCTACTCGGGATTGGAATCCGAGACCCCTCTGTAGTCAAAAACGCAACCACTAGACCAACGAGGCAGTCAATCCTATACAGCTAAGTACAGAACCAATAGGAAGTATTCATCTTTAACTGCATGTAGATATACAAGACTAAATAGCTTTTATCAATGAGGTAATAAAGCGTAAGTAATCCACGCATCCATTAAAACCTTTTACAATGCTAATGTATAAAACAGCATGTTAATTTCCACGCCCAGAACTTTCTTCGAACCATTGGACCATATGGTGAAATGGAGTCTTCAGTGAATAGAGAAATTATAGAGGTCGCAGTGAAAGTTGACGGAAATGCTGAATGTGCCCTTTGTGGCTACTGCTTTTGTTTGTTTAAGTAACAAATTGTATGAACATTTAGATGTTATCTTGTCTGCGAGTGTAAAGACTTATAAATATGAAGCAAAGCAAAGCAAAATAGCGAAATACACTTTGAAACGTAATTTTACTAATTTGCTGATGCAATGAAATCCATTTCTTTTCTGTAACTGCTATTTTTTCACATATAATTAATATATAGCGTTAATTCGTTTTTTAAATCAAAATCTTTAAAACCTATCCAAGCCTTTCATGAAAGATATTTGTTGATAAATATTGTTTGTTAAATTACTGAAGATGGTGTTCGAAACCCGTCTAGTTTATAATAAATAATTGATATAGTGTAGAAAATAAACGAATGTGGAACTAGTGAAGTGTTTAATATACTAATCAATCGATAAATATTCTGACATTTTTTGTAATTTTAAATATTTGCATGCCAATATTTGGGAATTGTGTAGATCTTGGATATTATTCAAATTCAAATTCAAAAATATTTATTACGGCACACAATTATCGACTTATTACTATGACACAACGAACGCCTCCACTAGACTCGCAGACCTGTGTTGGAGACGAACGACGCTTCTTCATCTTAATTTCTTATTTAAAATCTTGTACAACCACATTCTAGCAAATAAAATAATTTGACTCTTAAATTTTGATTTAAAGTGCCCTTAAATATCCTTGAAATGGGGAGGAGAGTCATTCATAAAGTAAAATTGGCCAACAGCGTGGGCGGTGCACTTGTTTCGTCAAGTTGCGAAATTATATTTTTGACGGCCTACGCTGAATCAATATGTAATCGGTGCATGCCTTTTACGGAATGCAGTAGTTTATTCAAGAACACGATATTGTATGAATGAACATTACGAATATGAAAAGAAAGGCACATTACAAAATACAAATACTGAAAGCCTTTTTGGGTTTATCAAAAAACTATATAGGTGCACAAGATTTAATCAAGTTGCAAACTGATACAACCAACTACGATTCGTTTGTTATTTTGGAAAATCGGTTAATGCCCAGTGCCTATAAAAATAAAACGGCTCGTTTTACTTACGGAACTTGCAATATCCTACTAGGCGTAATTCTATAGTATATCTGTAATAAACGTTGCGTTAACATAACTACCAATACTTAGTTCAGATTGCTTTATAACCGCTCGTCTATGGTTTACCGGGCCATAGTATATTTAGGTATTTCTTCTATACTATTGCTTTATCTGACGCGTGTATGAACAACCAAACTTCAAAACAAATACACGCTTCAGAAGATACATTGCGAGATACTCTGTTATCTATGACATTCACATACGTTACGTTACCGCCGCCAAACGGTCTACCCCGCGGTTTTATACAATCAATACTATGTAATATTTTTCTGCGCTTTACGCTCTATACGAGGCACCGGAGTGTATTTACACCAGGAACTTACTTGACAACGAAACAGCAGTTCCAGTATAACCTCTTATAAGTTTTTATTCACATTAACTTGTAACAAATATTGTTATTATTATAAGTAATGTGTTATATTTCTCTATTCTTAATTGGTGGGTCCTTTCCGTAAGAAAGCTTACGTGGAGGTATAGATCTAACAAGCAGAGATTTTTTAGAGACTTGTATTATGGGACACCAGCCGCAAACTTTTGTTTAACAAATTGAATTTTATACGTTGAACAAAATATACCCCCGTAGGATCAGGGTTTATTAAGCTGCACATGACTTTCTGTTTTTTTTCTTTGGAGATTATATTTACCAAAAACCAAAAACCGACTCGCACAGGAAGGTTGCATATGATTATCGTCTCTTTACTCTACAATGAAAAAGAACAAAGAAATTAAATTAACTTGTGTCAACTGTTCTTAACTGTTATTTTTTTATTAATCTACCCTCAGTTCGGAAAGTTGTTTGTACCGAGAGAGAAAGACAAATATAATATATCTGTAAGCTTCTATGTACCTGTATCAAAAAAAATACGTTTTAATTTATTTGCTTTATTTTCTTAAAACTTGGATAGTTATTGCTTCATAAAGACCCACTTGAAATTACCGGTAATTTTTGAAAAATAATAAGAATTTTACATTTTTTTTTCACATTCAAATCGTTTATTTTTTCAAATTGGCATTTTTGTAAGCTCTTTTGAAACGTCATACATATTTTATTTTTTATTTAGCACCGATTCGAAAAGCAGCGTCTATTGAGAAGACCCGGCAAGAAACTCAAGTAGTTGTTGTTGCTATTATAAAGTTAATGAAAATTTATATTAAACAAAACAAGTATTAACGGTTAATCAAACATTATTTAATGTATTCGTTAGAAACACAGTACAAATCTAGGTAATATTTTTAGACACGACGCGTGCGCACGTAAACTTAATTAATAAAACACGTGCATTTGTTAAACAAAACCGTTTCCAAACTGTTAATAAATCACATTTTTAAATACCTTTTTATCCACCGAAAGAATCTGTTCCCGCCTTTTCTTCCATTCTGTTTCTTCTTTTTCCCCATTGTCAAAAAACACTATTAAAAAACAAATCACTGTCTATGGTTTTCAAAATTTTAAATTCAAATGATATGCACATTCGAAACTACAGTCGACTACTAAATCCTTATTCGATTTCAGTATCGAGTTTAAATTTGGAACGCTGTCTTTGGCCGGCACGGGACTCTGTTAGGGCTCTTAATTAAAAAGTTATAGATATCTATGGATTAAATTATCTATGACAAGCTTTAAATAGCACCCGCACACTGTTATTTACAAAAAGAAAGGGGTGAACCCAAAAATGTCATACCGAACTATCTTCCTCAATAGTTTAGTTAAATAATTATCACTGAAATTCGAATAAAAAGGCGTATAGAATGCAATTTATTTAACGTTCATAAATCGAATTTTGCTTTTAAAAAAAGAATTCGTGTTCGAATGCGCGATGGGGAGCGCGCGCGCCGAGACTGGCGCGTGGGCACATTCAAATTTAGAATCCCAAAACAAAAATGGCTGGATGCACATCGCAAGAAATGCAACGGTCGTGGTTATTTTATTTTCGTTCGCCGTCTACGAATCTAAGATATTAGTAATAATTTATTTGCTAACACTTGTCTCTAAGGCAACGTGTACATGATCCATCCAAAAAGTACGTCAATTTTTAATAAAATATCATTTATATGCAGCTATGAAAATCAGAATTCAATTTAAAGACATCACAAAATATGACAACTCGATTGGCGCAGTGGATGTGGCAATGGTATATTGCGCCGGAGGGTGTGGGTTCGATCCCCACGAGTAGAAAATTATTATGTGATGAACACTGTAATATTCTACTGCCTGGGTATTTATCTACATATATAATGTATATATTTACAGAATGTTTAGTTATGTCTATCAGTTATCTAGTTTCCATAGTACAAGCTTTGCTAAGTTTGGGACTAGATGGCGTGCTGTTAAATGTCCGTGAATATATAAAAAATCTGTTAGTTCGCTCGTATTTTATACGTTATAATAGGAATAAGTGAGTAATCCAGCATTTGGGTCACACACGCGCTTATACTAGCTGTGACACACTTCACGCATCTTCCCAGAATCAGGATTACAAGAATATTTCGTATGTGTACCTACTTTTTCTATCTCCTGCTCCTACCCCTAAGTGTGGTCGACAAAACATGTATTTTTCTTCCACACTCCTCTATGATGTCATCTCCTTAGTCACACCTTTCACACTCATATCTTTATTCACACAATCCATCCATACTTTCTTCGGTCTCCCTTACTTACTTCATACCTACTGCAAAGGTGCTTTTTAATCAATATCTTTCCCTAAGCCCTAATTTTGATGATTTTCTTAGGTAACTTGATAGTATTGTTCAATTGCCTACGTGATTAAAATTTTAAGGCATATAAACATTTTCTGTGCAATTCTTCATCCTTATGGAATAAAATTCCCATACCTAGTAATCTCTTCTCTATACATATAATTAAATGAAAAAAGAAAGTCTTGCTTGTTACAAACTGTTTCACTCAAGAGAGGCTAAACCGATTCAGCTGTAAATTGGTGGAGACATACAAAACACAAATGTTTCAACATTACAATATTGATCTATACTAATAATATAAAGAGATAAGATTTGTTTGTATTGAATGGGGTGCGAAACAACAGGACCGATTTGGATAAATTTTTATACAGAGATTCTTTGAAATTCCAGGAATGACATAGGATAGTTTTTATCCCGAAAATCCTGCATGAACGGGATATATTCACAAGCGAAACCGGGGAGCTCAGCTAGTACAGAATATAGCCACATTTTTGGACGTAAAACCTCCTTGTGACCACCTCTTTGGCACAATAAAAAAAGAAAACTCATAAATAAATTTAGATCCAAGCGGTTGAGTCATGATGATCTATATCTGTACCGCTCACTGGCCTGTCACTCCTCTCTTTATAGTTATTTTATCATCTACTAGCGCGCCGCGGTTTCACCCGCGTAACTTCTGATCCCGTAGCAATTCCAGGAATAAAAGTTTCCTATATGTATATCAAGTTTCATCATAATCGGTTCATTAGTTTTTACTTGAAAGAGTAACAAACATACGTATATCCTCACAAACTCTCGCATTTATAATATTAGTAGGACTAGAATTGGACTGTGATTGCGTGTGAAATTTTGTCATACCCTCAACTTTTTTACAACCGAAACTCCTTGAATAATTCTGAAATGTTGCAATAAATATCACGTGGCTTTAGATGTTTTTATTGCTGACTAGCTGTTCCGCACGGTTTCGCTCCCGTAATATAATTTCATATAGCCTATGTCACTCAGGGAAGATGTAGCTTCCTAATGGTGAAATTCATTTTTAAACCAGTCCAGTAGTTTGTGTGAAATTACGAATGTTTACCCTTTTTAACCGACTTTTAAAAAAAGGAATCTGAGGTTCTCAATTCGACCGTATTTTTTGTAATATTAGTTTAAATTACTTTATACTTTGTAGCTTATTACATCTATTCGTAGTAACGTATTGGACATAAATGTACTTCGATTCCTCTAAAAACTTCCTGTACATGAACTTTTAAATCTTTGAAAATTATCCTTCTATAAGAAAAAGCCTTACAAAACGATCATAAGTCCAATAACAAGGCACTAATTTAATTACGCAAACTGTTAATACGCGAAAATCAAAAAACGCGGGAAAAATGCAAATTGCAATCGAATAAACAAACATTACGTCATCGTATGATGTAACGCTGGCTTCCCGCCAAAACTCACCGCGACACAGATAATACAGAATGAGGAAGCACGAAGTTGCCAGCACAATTTTTAGCGTGACGTTTAAATTCTACGTCATAAAATATTAACCATCATTTTCCGTGTTTTATGCCGTTCTTTGGCTTTGCCTTATGCCCGTTTGTTTTGTATATAAATTAAAACTGACTGTTCTATTTATAATTTATGGTTGCATTCAGTCTTTATAAACAAGAAAATCAGAATCTTTATTCGAGTATTTATTTAATGATAAATCTAACTTAAACTTTAGTAAAATTTAAAAAAAATCGTCTCTGAATAGATTTATAGCGTTGAGAGAACTCATATTATTTGTGATTACGGATGTGACTCTTTCAGGTTAGATATATTCCTATATTCCCATCCCATTCCTCTCCCTATTCTGCTCCTCTCCCAAGGTCCTGCCATTATCCCCTTCATTCAAGCCGGCAAGGCATCTGCGAAACTTCATGTTGTCCATATTCATGGGCTGCGGTCAGTCACTTAACATCAGGTGAACCGCATGCTTGTCTTCTATAAAAAAATATAATATTCGTAACAAAAACACGCACAAACTTGGATCCTCACTACCCGTAGAGTCCCTATTTTCACCTCCGTCTCTTCCATCACTAAACACTTAAATACACTTATACACTTCTACACTTAAGCACGGTGAGATAAAACTATACTCCGCTATGGTACACTCGTTACTGATTTAAATTTCGAGTAAAAAATTTAATTTTCAAACTCATTAAGAATTCATTTGGACGCGGACAAAAAATTGAGAATTCCTTTTAGAAATACTTTTGTATTTCTACCAATGCAATTGTTTAGAGCGTCGTTGTCTTAAATCCTGCTAATATTGTGTATGTATGTTTGTTACTCTTTCACGCAAAAACTACTGAAGCGATTTTGATAAAACTTGGTATACATATAGGTAAGGGTTCAAAATAACATACAGGCTACTTTTAATTCTGGAGTTGCCACGGGATCAGAAGTTACGCGGGTGGAACCGCGGGCGCCTAGTTTCAAATGTTGATAATGTTTGCGTATTCTTCTTATAGTTTAAAAGAGATAGAGTACGTGTGTTTAAACTGTAGGCGTAACTGTAAGAATTGTATAAATTTTTAATAAATTATATTAATATTAATTAATGATTTAAAAAAATGAGGATAGCTAAGTATTATTCCTTCCTATCCAATATTCCTTCCCGGTATTCCTTTTTCAAACGCAACTCTCCGCAATAAAAGCATAGACCATAGAACATCGTTGTTTTTTTTCACCACAAAGCTATGAAACACAACAGATAACAAAAGCTTCCATTTTCAAAAAATATATATTCCATTCACCGTTCTAAAATCGAGCGCTTATTTTAGAGTCCCGTAGAACGTCAGCCGTCACGACGCGTACGCGATCACTGAAATATAGTGGACCAATGAAATTTGGCTATAAAGTGGTTAATTATAGCTGTTTTATTTTAATAGTGTGTGTAAAGATAGCAGATTAATCATGGCTTTCTATACTCATATTATAAAAGAGGAAAGATTTGTTTGTATTGGAATAGTCTCCGAAACTACAGGACCGATTTGGACAAAATTTTGTACAGAGACTCTTAGAAACCCCAGGAGTGACATAAGATAGTTTTTATCCCGAAAATCCTACGGGAACGGGATATATACGTGGGTGAAACCGCGGATCTCAGCTAGTAGGAAATATAATAGTCGATCTAACGTAGTGAACGTTGCAACAGAGTTTTAATAAGGAGTTTCAGAAGTTTTTCAGTTCTGATTAATGTAAGTTTCATTTGAGAAAAGTTTTATTTAGTTAGCATAAATATAGATATAGTTCTTTTAAAAGTCTATTTTGCATTGCACCATTAATTGAGTGATCACCTAGGATCATAACAGACGAAGAAATAAATAATCAAGACAGTGGTTTGTAAAATGGGTCTGCCTACCCACTACGCCTACAGGCGTAGGCCAATAATTTTGTAGGGATTCAGACATTAACTTCTGTATAGCAAACTTGCTTTCTATCCATACCGAAGAAATAAACTTCTACTGAAAATATAGATAACACCATTCTAGCTTAAGGCCGGCCTCACACATGCTGAATGTTTATCTGAATTTAGAAACTAATTTCAGAATACAAATCTTAAAAATCCTGTGAAATTCAGAATCTGAAAAAATCAGGATGTGTGTGGAGCAAGCCGATATTGTATGGTATATTGGCCTTTCTAAACTAAGAATCTTAATTCACATTCTGAAAATTCAGCATGTGTGTGGCCGGCCTTAGATGTAGTTTAAACCGCCACTCAACGTAATGTCACAACGTTGTTTATGTTACATATAAATAAGATATAATAAGAATCGGCTCAATCTAAATAAGAGCACGTGAATAAACAACGTCTTCCTCGATAACTAGAATAACATGGTACTTGGAAAATGATTCAGACGTCTCGTACAGCTAACGATATTTTTGACTAATTTTTTGTAGGTTTAAAATGGAATTTTTATTTCTAACTAAATTGTACATTTCTTAAAATATAGTAGACAAGTAATGTAAATATTGATCGAATGTTTAAATGTATTTTTTTTAAAGTATGTTTAATAACACTACCATACGTATAGAAAATTAATTTACAAATGTATACGCACCTTTAGTACAATTTTATTTGTGGACAGCCGTCAAGTATAAACTATAAACGGACGAAGAGATTAAGACCTAATTTATTTAATGCTTGCACTTTGCATACTGTGTATTTTGTTCAAAGTATAATGTTTTAATTTATGTTAAGTAATAAAGTTATGTTTATTTGTCCGTTTGCGTACCTTCATAAGAACATTTGTATGAAGGGTTTAATGCTAGCAATTCCGCACGGCTTCGCTCCCGTATTTATCAAAGACAAAAAGTTTTTTTCAAATGGCACCAAGTCTTTTCTAAGATTAGCGCGTTCAAACAAACAAACTGGTTTGTTACTTTTATATCATTAGTAGTATAGAATTATAGATGTTTAAAAAAAACTCATATCTTATACAATTTCATCATGTAGACGGACACTTTCAAGTGAACTAAAGAATCAATCTCAGCGAAATTGTCACAGAATCAAACCTACCATAATATTATTTAAGCGCAGTAAACTATCCTTAATCCATCTTAAATTACATACATAACATAGACAATCTTACACATCCATAAACTCTAAACTTAGTCTATTCCACATCCATATTTTATCTGTGAATCTTACATTTACACCCTTGCATCTGCACTCTTGGAATTCAGCCAGCATCAAATGTTCGAATCACTTTGCTCATGTTAAGAGTACAAAGGGACACGCGAACAAAGACAATTTCTTTTTTTTTGCGATTCTAGATTTGAACGCAACGATTATGCACTTCATGTTTGCCGACAAACATTCTATCTTTTTATTAGATCTATTTTGAATAGATTATATTTCTTTGGCTATTTTTACTCAATTATTAATTTTAAAGTTTTGTAGAGTTCGTTTACCCGTAAAGGACATAAAAATATAAATAGGACAGTTTTGAATTTAAAATAGTTTTTAATTAAATAAATAAGAAATTGTAGCTTTTCAAATAGGTATAGAAGAGCAATATATAGGTTTTCAATGAGCGCGATGTTATTCAAAGCTTTTCATACATAAATTCTGAGCGTTTCATAGATGAGTGCAATTTACAAGCACTCTTAGAGCGATTACATTATACAAACGGAATATTTAGTTTACATAAAAATTCACTGCGTTTTAGACTGCAATATTTTTGGGTTCACACAGTTCATAACTTACATAGACAATGTAAAAAACGTTAACCGAATGCTGGCCAAAAACAAAACGTCCAAACTTTTTCATTGAACTTTAAATTTCGAACACACGATCGCGCGCACCGCTTCGCGTCTGTCACTGTCAAAACACATGGCGGGAAACCGATGTCATCCAAAAAGGGAGTGTGCAGTAATTTTGCTACTAAAATATAAGGACTGTTATGTTTGTTTGTATTTATTTAATGTTATTGATTCAATACAAATCAACGAAAATTATTTGTCGAATTTATTAAGTTAGCTGGAAAATGTACTAGCGTACTAGTGCCAAAATTCCCTTTATTTAGTATTTTTGGAATATTCTTCACTTTTTATTTATATATTACCCACTATGTATACTGTATGTATAATACTTATGCAAAATTAAGAGAGGAAATTGAGTAGATAAAGCGTAAAGAGTAACAAGCAAACGAACTCACTTTCGCGTTTGTAATATTAGTTATTTTTTATTTCAGCGTTTCTGCATTCCGTCAACATCTGAAGAATATATGCTATTCCGTTAGTGCAAAATAATATCTATAAAATATGCAATAATACGACAAATTCATCAAAAGTCTGATACACTTTATCATAGTGTTTCTGAACATTTCCTCTACCTATATAAAAAAAAATATTGCAAACAAAACCTAGCACTAAAGCTAGTGTACACGAATTAGGATGCAAGTATCATACGCCACCAAACGCGATCACATGTAAGGCGCTGAGGACACTTTCAAACGCGGCCAATGGATAAATAATTACGACAGCTGCGCAATTGTTGAATAATAATTCAATTATTTTATATAACTTCGTCCAGAAATATGTGGACTTCCTTTTAGTGTGTGCAAGAAGGTAGAATAGACGCTTTGGTCCAATACGTTTTAAAAAAAAATATACATATATATAATGTGTTGATCAATTTCTGAGAATAAACTAGAGATATATAGCGCGGGTAAGTTGATAAGTTGCTATGAACAGCTCCCTCCCAGTCTCTAAACTTTATTAATACTAATTTTAATGTTGTAAAAATCAAGAGTGGGAGTTAAAAGTGTGCGAGTAGAGCATTGCTTCGGAACGGTATGACACTTTTTACCAACTGTGACAGAAGGAGGGTAATGTTTTTCGATTGATGTTTGTATGTTCATTCTTTTGGCACGCCATACAGTCCAAACCGCTGGACAGATTAAAAAATTTAGGTGTTGTTGGATTCGTTAGAATTGTGCTAGTGCCATAGACTATAAAATTTTCAAAATGGTGCTGGGAAATAAAAAAAAAGGGAAGGATTAATCCTTTTTCATAGAGAATGCAGTCGGATTTTACCAAAATAGTTATTAATTAAGTTTGTACACTGCTGTATTAACTTAACATCAGTATATGAACTGCCAACTCCACTCTTAAAAAAGGCCCCAGCACTGTAAAAACTAAAAATATTTGCATGCCTCTTGGCTAAATATAGCCGGATTTACTGTATTTCCACCATTGACACCTATATTCGCAAATAAAATATTTCATTTCATTCATTTCAATATTTCATTTCATTTCATTTCACGCCTAATGCCTAATTGAAGATATTACATATCATATATTATAACTAAAACTCCTACTTATATTATGCATTTTGCATGCATTACACTTATAAAATCAAGTTTTCACAGTCCCCACATGTAAGATGTTTTCAACAAATTAATAATTTTCCCCTTACATCTCCATAGATAACATAATCTACTGACTAATTAATGCACAGCTCATGTGCATAGGATTATCTGTGTGATCTTAATGAGAGAGGAATGTTAATATCAATGGACAAATTCCAAAAGACAAGAGTTCACATGAATCATTATATAAATAAACTAGCTGTGTCCCACAGTTTCATCCACATATATCTGTTTACCCAGTTTCCGTGGGATTTGATCAAAATACTTTCTTAACAGATGCCTATGTCATTATCTGTGTGCATGCCAAATTTCAGCCTGATCCGTCTAGCAATTTGAGCTGTGCGTTGATAGATCACTCTGTCAGTCAATCGGTCACCTTTGAGTTTTATAGATATAGATACATTTGAAATAAATTCATCTCATCCTAAACTAAGCACAATTTTATGTATGAAAAGTGTTGAAAGACAATGGTCTCAGAATCATCTGAGACAATGCTTTTGTCACTCAATATTGGTGAAGTTTTGAATATAAATAATATACATAAAAAAAATTAATTGGGAAATTTGTTCCCAAACATTTAAAAAAATATCATGATCTACATTTAAGTAATTTTTTAACCATGCAACTTACTCAAGAAATTGAAAAATTATGGTTAAAAAAGTTTTAATTTATTATTATTCATGTCATGCTTGCCAAATTCATTCTATAATGTTGTTCATTTATAGATTATGAGTGAGAATTAGCAATTAAATGTTTTTAATACATTAATTATACTCAGAACCTTAAATGTTCAAAAATCTATTCAATAGTTTTGTTTTTATGTTGATTGTATTCATACAGACAGACAAGGACTGAGGGCTTATTTTATCACATAGTATTTAGCATAAAAACAGGGTCAGGCAGATCGGTCATATTGACAATATGAGAATCGGTGCAGTTTTAGCCAATTGGATCTGATGCTTTGGCCAACTGATATGAACTTACCTTCAGATCATATAAAACACACACTAAATGAATTTAGATCTGTTCAGTTAGAACTGGAGGCAAAACTGTCTGTGTCCCCTACACACTAGGATTATTATATAATTAATAACCCAGTTCCTCAGCAGAGTATACTAGGCGATAACTAGGATTTTGAAAATGGTACCCTGGCCAGAATCACAATACATTTTAAATATTTGTGGACAAACAATAAAATTTAGTTTCTATTTTTTCACAATGTGATAAAGAACATTACAGGCTAAGAAACATATGGTATTTACAATTACTACAAGGTATAATTTCAAGTCTCTGTAATTTTTTCTTTTAGATATTTTCTATTTTCCTGAGGTGTTTGTCGCACTTGATATGCATATCAATAATGGAACATTGATTTGTTTTATTTATATTGTTTACTGATTAGAAGCGACAGGTTTTGTCCGATATATACAATGCTTAAAGTAAGCTAGTGTGAATATAAGACAACTACTTAAATATTAGAATACGTATTCTACTTTATTTAATACCAATTAATTATTTTTTTGAGGGTAATATAGTTTTGTCTAGCAAGTACTATCAATGAATGAATATGTATTAGTTAACAATATTTCTCAAATTTAAGATAATGACAAAGAAATGATATTGATAAAGCAACGGAAATAAAATGAATAGAAACATAAAATATATTTTATTGAGAAAAATCTACATACCTGGCACGAGGCCACCAAAAACACGTTTTGGAAAAGCTCACAAAACACTTAACGAAATAAAGTCCGTAGATTTACACCCTTTACTGTAGTTTGTATTTTCGCAAACGATTTAAAAAACAAACAATCACAATCACTCAATATACAATTTCGAACGCGATTGATTGATTCATTTTTTTAAAATTAATGTCGCGTTGGAGATGACCAAGGACTAGCAGTCACACAGCCCAATTTTGAATGTGACATTTGACATACCTTTTAATTTTTTCCACATTTTGTTTGTCGTAACTAAATAACGACGAGGATTAATAAATATTTCGCCATATTATAAATGAATATGGTGAATTATTTACATAGCTCTATAATATAATCCCATCGCATCTATAATATAACTTTTTGCAAAAAATAGAACCGATTTTATGACACAAAAAGTAGACACTTTTTATTTTTGAAATCCTTTCAAAGTTGGTGCTTGTACCTATTTTTGATATAAGATTTTGCACGAATTTATTTTCTACGTTTTAGGATGAGGAAATCGGAAATGCCTTTGCATACCCGGCCATCTGGGGAAAGGACCGGGTTATGTCGGTTTTGCACCGACTAAAACCCCTCGATGTTCCTTCACACACTTTGTATCCATAAATACACCGTGGTAATCTTCCGCGAACCTCCCGGTGTCGGCCGGCCCTTCCTTCATATCAAAGCTAGCCACAATTTAGTCATAGAGTTAGAGTATAATGAGTATATTCATTATTAAAACTTAACCGTAGACAATAATCTGTTGATATTCGACCACACTGACACTACTGTTTCGAATGCAAAAAGAATTTTCCAAAAAATAAATGGCGGAGATATGCGGTACTATACAAAAAATAGGTTGAACTGAGATTCTCCTCTTTTTTTGCAAGTCAGTTAAAAAGGTTTGATTACAGTCAGCTATCGGGAAAGGCGAAGCCAAAAGCATGTAAGCCTGCATTGTAGATGTTTTATAACTCTAGTAAATTTTGAGGCGGGTAAAAATAAAACTCATAGTAAGTAAATATTTATTTATTTTATATATTACATTTTTTGCTATAATACATGTCATTATAATACGCTCATTTTTGTTACTAATGCTTAATACCATACTAATTCACACGCATAAAAAACAGGTTTATTATAAAACGTAATTTAAAATTTCGAAGTACCCACGCTTATTGTTTGTTGTTTAAATTATAAGCAAATAATTTTTTTTATATTATTCAGTGATTCTCAAAATGTGAGCATAGCGAAATAGGGGCACCGTGAAACTGTGACTTCGAAAGAAAAGTCATATTACACTACCCAATTTACAGGGTTCCGATTGAGAATACTTACTCTAGCTCTACTTTTAGCGTCACCCTAGATCTACGTTAGGGAAATCGTACACACATTCGGTAGAGCCCTTTAGAATGGGTAGTGTAATCTATACTAATATTGTAAAGAGGAAAGATTTGATTTTTTTGTTTGTTTTACTTGAATATTTCGTTTGTTTTAATAGGCTCCGAAACTGGACCGATTTGGAAAAAATTGTATACAGAGATCCTTTGAAACCTGAGGAACGACATAGGACATATAAATATACGCGGGTGGGACAGCGGAGCTCAGCTAGTAAATAATAAACCTCAAAGGCTTGAAACTAAAAGTCAATCCCCCTTCGAAAAGATGAAACGTTAACGTTTATAAGAACAACAAGGTAAATAACTAAACTGGGGAACCTCGGCCTAAAAGTTTGGGAGCCACTGGAAATCGGAAAAATACCCCAACCATTTAGTTGTTCGCATAAAACGCTATAATAACTTATTTTAATTATGATGATCCCGTATTTTAAGTTTATTTTTATTGAATATATTAAAATTCTAAACCTAGTCGAACTGTCTAAATTATTTACATTGAATAAATTACATGTTACTTACACATACAACATAATGCGAAAAAAAGGAAAATAAATATTTTTGTCGCACATGAAAATGAGAAGAAAAGTATATTTGTTATAAAAACTGATGAAATTTAGTCATATGACCAAACTTTGAGAATCGCTTACATATTATTCCGTCCTTTTCTCCCTTTATATGATAATTTCACAATACCAAACTTCTTTTTAATTCTAAACAGTGTGAAATACACTGCCTAAACTGGCGGACTATTTTTATTTAAATATAATATTATTGATAAATAAATTGTTAATAAGCATAATTAAACATTTCGAGTGATTATTTGAAGTTAAAAATAAGACAATTCATTTGGAATATATGAAATTTATAATAAAACTAGCTTTTGCCCGCGGCTTCGCACGCGTAGACTACAAAATTAACATAGTTGTTATAAAAATGATATTATGAATTTAATTATAAGTATTATAATTACACGCTCGTGTGTATAATTTTAAAATTCAATTTTAATCGGAATCCACCAACAACCAACCAAAATTTATATCGGAATCAATGTTTTCTAAAAACTTAACAGTAACTTAATAGTCTCTAGGTCAGACAATTTCTAGGAGAGTATGTTCAGATTATTGCCCGGTCTCCAGGCCCCCTAGGTTTGAATAAACGGTAATCTTGTTCAAGACACTGAGTCACATGTAAAGTAAGAAATTCAATACATAAATATTGGTTTGCTTTTGGTATCCCATATATCCCTTAAAATAGTAATATGATATCCCTTGATAATATTACTGAACCAAACTAATGGACATTTCTTACAATTAGCAATGGAAATTTAAAATTGGCATGAAAATTGAAATACTCTGCGAACAAACAACACTCTGAAAGCAATCTTTGAAATTACGTCATAGATTAGTGATGACCTTTTTAGGTTACAGTTTTAGATGATCATTTACGATTATATTAAAAAAATAATAAACCATTATTTGAATGTATTTCGTTCACGGTTACACATTATTGTTATTATTGAGACGTTTATTCACAAAAAATAATTTTTAAACTCGATTTATTTGAAAAAAAAAATCTAATACACCTTAAATACTTTTTTTTTCAAATAAAAAATAAACTATGAAGTCTCTGACATTTTCAGACTTTGACAAGTCAAAATACCGATTTGTCGTTATTCTAAGCAAAATTGTTAGAAATATTATCAATAATTAAGCATTTTGAGCATTATTTAGACGCTGAAGAAGGCAATTTTGTGGTAGATGTAGGATTTATATCTCTACTCTGACAATATTTCTTAGTTTGGAATTGCTGAAAATGTATCGAATAGAAGCATGGATGAAAACGGATGAAAACTATAGCAACTATTAGAAGGACCTACGACCTACGATATGGCCAAACGCCTATTGCTTTTGTCAGATATACGATTATTATATAGTGATCAAGTTGTTTATGTTAAAATGTTTTTCTTATAAAAGTATGTACATCTTAAAAAACAAAGATAAATAAACTTGAATCACTTACTATGTAGGTTTGTTTTATTATTTCTTTATACAATAGTAACGAATTTTTATTAAAACGACATTTAATGTTGATGTTTTATACATTTGTGTAGGTATCTTAAAACTTAAATACCTATACAATTATATTTTCTTAAAAATCGCCCTGCTGCTCTACTTCAGTCAAAAACATTATAAATTTGTAAGCCTCTATCCCACGGGAACCACTTAATTTTCCGGGATAAATCATAAATATTATGTTAATTTATAATATAATGAGCAATTGTGTAAATTTTCATATCCATGCAGTAGTTTTGGAGGAGTAGATGTTCAAAGAAACAGACAGACAGACAGACAGACAGACAGACAGACAGACAGACAGACAGACAGACAGACAGACATGAAAGAAAAAAAATATTGATTTGCCTTCTGTATCCCTTATATTAACGCCCTGTATTAAAATTTCCCCATTATATTCAATGTACAAATTCGGACTTGCTACGATTTTATTATATGTATTGATGATTGATAATGAGCTATATTTATATGCCTACACATTAATTTATTATTGACTCAAGAATTGCACCAATTCAAAAGATCTCCTTTCAAACTAACCTTTGTATATTTTACCTTTATTGTACCCTACCCCTGTATTTTTTATAATTCCTAAGTTTCTCGAGTTATTTTATGATTTGCGGGTAGCAAAAAGAAAGTAAATTCCAAATATCAAATCATTTAATTCTCTATTTTTTTTCTTTTTCTTCTACCCATATCAGTAATCAAAATTGAAATGTTTGTAGGTAGATTTCTGACCCAAAACACAAACAAATACTATTTTTATTTAGTTAAAGAACTGCTTCTTAAGTAGTTTTTGTTTTAAATCCGTTTTTTATTATTACCGATGAAATACAAATTTTAACGAATTATTTATTTTTTAATAATTGGTTCTGTAATAGTATGGGTTGTTCATAAAATTTCGATACATTGAAAACTGACGGTAGTTGTTGATCCAAAACGCTAAAATGCTATTCTTTCTGGTTTGAGCCTTCAGCGTAGACGCTTGCCCAGTGTTACTGATGAACCATACATAGAATCATTCCTCTAGCCGCTGTAATAAGGTTTTGTATAGTTTTAATTCAAATATTTTTATTTTATCATTATAATATACATCAACAATAATTTTTCGGCCATGTTATTTTTAAAATTTTTGGGGTAGTCCAAAAATTTCGATGCATTAAAAATGTGGGTAGTTTTAACCTAAAATCTTATTTTTCTTTTATTTTCAAAAGGGGTTTCGTCACTGAGTGATTCCTTTAAATCTTGTGATTCTTTAAACCAGCTAATTATTTGAAGGCAATTTTTTGCTACCATTTTTTTTCAGATTTGCAGGTAGTCCAAAAATTTCAATACATTAGAATGTAGGTAGTTTGAACCCAAAATTCGAAGACTTCCCTTTATATATTTTTTTCTTTTATTTTCGAAAGGGGTTTTCTCACCGATTCCTTTAAATCTTGCGATATAAACCACCTAAATTAAAACAAGGAAATTTTTACCACCAAATTTTTTCAGTTTTGCGGGTAGTCATAAAATTTCTAACAGTTTTCTACTACGCGAGTAGCTCAGTGGACGCTCTGGCGGCGCACTCGCTGGCCCAGTAGATGTTACCACACGAGCTGATGAGCGACCACACGTAGGGAGTGAAGAATTCTTCAGGCCTGTCTTCCTCGACGTAACGGAATTTGAGATCGGGGAATTTCTGTGGAAAAATGCACTTATTTACGCCACTTTTGTAGGCAAAATATTCGACCGTAAAGCTGGATTGGAATTTGTACTTATGCTAGAATTGTTAGAAATTTTATCTCGCTAATGTTATAACTGTGATAGTTTCGGTGTTTGCATACAAATCACGCCATAATTTAGAATGGATTTTAATGAAATTTCATGGGCTATCAGTTGAATTAAGTGATAGGTGAAGATTATTTTTTATAAGTATACTGTAGATCGAAACTCACCTTTA
>LQNK01001230.1:0-14109 GCA_001586405.1 Phoebis sennae
CAACCAAAATCTCACATTGTCACGTGGTATGACATTTTCACGGCTTTAGAAGCGTATATCTAAAAAAATGTTTATTTTAGCAGAAAACGCATTGAGAAACCTAGATATCATTTTTAAAGACCCTTCCAATGAAACCTCACTCAATGTTGTATTCGCGAATTTATTTTTTACCCTCCGTTTACATGTATGGAGAGCCATCCCAAAAATATTTTTTTTTTAAATAAAATGTAGCCTATAAGTTATATTGGTCCTAATAATTATTATTATAATTGGTCTATCAGCATGTGAAATTTTATAAAAATCTGCCCATTGGTTATTACGTGATTGACGCACATACAAACAGATAAACAGACAAACAGACAAACAGAAAAAAAAAATTGACCATGGTTTTGGTAACTATAGAACATACATATTGCATACCAATTACTCTTTTTGAAAAATATTCAATGTACAGAAATGGTTCGGTTACTGTTTTATTACATGTATAGAAGAACTGTCCAATCTTTACGATTTAATAACTGTTAAATTTTAAAGTCCGATGTATATCCTAAATGAAATATAACAAAAGTGTCACTGTTCATGCTTGTATAATCCTAATAATTCTCTTTAGTTTTTATGGACGCAAATAACAACTTCTAAATGTTGGTTAGTCTTTGTTGTGATTGGCCGCCATGATCATAATCTACTTTGGAGATTAAAAGAAGGCTTTATATATCATTAAAAAGTACTGTGTAAACAACAACTAAAAAGGTTTAACTGAATGTACCTACGCGCATTGATGATGTGTTTTGATGGATAACTTTGAACCCTCATATCTTTTTTATTTTTTAACCGATTTGGATGAAACAAACTAACTAAACCTCCGGGGGACTTGCCGTAATAAATAATCGAAAACCGCATTTAAATCGGTTAAGCCGTTTTGGAGTTGACTGCGTACAAACGCCCGACAAACAGACAAACAGACAAACAGACAAAAATTCTAAAAATCATTGTTTTGAGTTTAGAATCACAAATGAAACACGAAACACAGTTTTTTTCTTGAAAATATTAAATGTACAGACACGGCTAGTCTACGATTTTATTATATGTATAGATTGTTTTTTCGTATAAAAGTATGTACATCTTAAAAAACAAAGATAAATAAACTTGAATAACTTCCTATGTGGGTTTGTTTTATTATTTCTTTACACAATAGTAACGAATTTTTGTTAAAACCACATTATATTATTGTGTAGGTATCTTAAAACTTATACAACTATATTTTCTCATTTTCTTATATATTAATAGATCTTATTTTAATATTTATAATCTTTATTGTATAGAGAAGTCTTAAGTACAGTTATAAACAATATAAACTTGTAAGCCTCTATCCCACGGGAACCACTTAATTTTCCGGGATAAATCATACATATTATGTTAGCCTATAATATAATCAGCAATTGTGTAAATTTTCATCTCAATCCATGTAGTAGTTTTGGAGGAGTAGATGTTCAAAGAAACAGACAGACAGACAGACAGACAGACAGACAGACATGAAAGAAAAAAAATATTGATATGCCTTCTGTATTCCTTATATTAACGCCCAGTATTAAAATTTCCCCAATATATTCAATGTACAAATTCGGACTTGCTACGATTTTATTATATGTATTATATTAACGCCCAGTATTAAAATTTCCCCAATATATTCAATGTACAAATTCGGACTTGCTACGATTTTATTATATGTATTGATGTATAATCTTAACAACTTAAAGAACCTAAATACTTTGTGAAAATAAATTACCACCACAGTGACAGTAAAAATTAATCGAAAAATTTGTATTCTTTAGACGCGGGTCTAGGTGCCAAAAAAGTGATGTGCGCACAACTCAACAAAAAATTGTTATGCTTGAGTAAGAGTAGAGAACTTGCACATAAAGGATGCGGGTATGTCAACTAGCCTTTTAAAAGAGGTCTGCATCTCGTGGTGTTAGCACTCGTTCAGACTTGCGGGAACCGCGCGTTTACAAATCGCGCGGGTTGAAACCGCAAAATAGTAATGCTATTCAGACACCGGCGGTTATTCTGCGCTTCTGTGCGGGGATAACGTCAGTTTGAAAATGGAGGTCGACGAAGAAGTTCGTTTACTGTGGTTGCTTCTTAAAAAAAAGAAAAAAAAGGCAGTATTGTGTGCATCCAATTGATCCCGACCGACTAGCACATGGTCAGTTCATAACGTCTTCTTCATCTTCACACTGAATATCCTATATTGCAAGTCTACATTACATATTTGAACACAAAATGTCGAATTTATGAAATTTATAGATATTAACGGAAACCTTAACACAATATTAAACCAAAACATACGTAATATGCAAATTGCAAAGCACTAAATTAAAATATATAACCAATTTTTTTTGTTTACCTCGGATCGAACCTTAATAAATGCAAAATGAAACGATTATAGACATAATCGACGTAGCTGTATACCTCACAAATTGCTTTGGAATTAATTTTCTAACTTACAAGGATTAAGGTTACAAGAGTCTTTCATTAACAAACTTGAATTACGTAAGAGAAGAAATACGAGCTAACTTCGATCATTGAATGAACGCCTGAGCGCCTTTCAATGTAATTTATAAAAATGTTAAAGAATATCGTTTTTTTCTTTGTCATATCGTTAAAATTAACGAACATTGGATTCAATTGAATGAAGATAAAAATATTTTTTTAAGCCCTTCCTTAAGTTCGGGTTCTTAAGTTATATTTATTTATTGGTGTTAAACAAGGCATTAATTTAGAATTAATTATTTCCCTTTTCTTTCTCATAACATTGAATTCGTTTAGGTTCATTTTTTTTTTGTTTATACGTCATATATTTCCAACGAGTATGTAGTAGGACGTAACATTCTCATATTTACAAGCTTAAAGTATCTGCTTTTATATAATAAATAGACCACTTTTATTCCTGTATGGATAAATATTCCATTTAAAATTTTTTGTTCAAACCTTAATAGATTTTTTGCCGAGCTCAATGGTTAAAATGAAATATAATAACTTTTCACATCAATTTGTTAGACGGTGAAACAAATTTAAATAATCGAGTTTTATTCCTATTTGATTAATTAATATAAATATAATAATGAGAGAAGTATGGATCGGAATAAAGGAAAATTCTGTCGTTACAATTACTGCGACTTTTCCCAAGTGTTAGCGAAACAATTGGATCTGTCGTGGCACCAGTGGATTAGTGGAATAGCGGATCAATCAAAGTATATTTCTCTTGAATCAGTCAACTGTGTATGAATGATGAAATAATTGAATTTTTAAAGATGGAGCACACACGTAGTTCTAAAGTAACAGTTTTGTTTGTAAAATAGTAAACGCTCTAGTAGGATTGTCAAATAAACTGTTAAAACAGTATTGAATTATTTTTCAGCACAGGAAAAAGTATTATGTAAATGAATTTCAAATGAAAAATTTTGTGGAATAAGAATAACTACTGTTAATTGTTTTGTTGCTGGCGAAACGCGTCTTGCGTCTGCGTTGAGTGGAAAATTGATAGCAGACGAGTGAGGCGGCCCACGTGGCGGGGACAGCGAGCTGTCCATCGACTACGATCAGCGGAGGAGATTGTGTTGATTTTCGCGCACAATGTAACAGTTGCTTACACCCGTATTCTAATACTGCTCAGTGTATTGAGCATTCCTTGACTCCACTCAGCCTCAGTCACTATTCGGCCTCTTTGGTGGATACTCCAGCTATGTCAAAATTTTATCTTAGAATACCGAATAATATTCAATGTCATATTTGACCGTAACCTAAGCCGTGGTTGAGTGGAGAAGTATTAAAGAAAAATAATTTTTCAAGATGTAATATTATTGTAATGTAATAATGATAACTTTTAAAGTTATTGTACACGATAATGTTCACTTTAGTTATATCTAGCGCAAATGACAGATTTATTTCAATATAAACACGAAAGTTCAAATAAAAAAAACTCATATTTATTTGAATATGACTCGGTCTCACCTAAGGGACCGAGCTTACGTACCCCGTGATCTCAGCCATCGGAAAAAATGAGTCTTCAATTACTACACTACGCTTACAATATAATATATAGTATGATTTACTCATATGGTATCAGTAAAACATGTCTAGTACATTTACTTGACGTTTCATTACTGATTTGTCGCATCCGCATCGGAACAGCTGCGATATCCGTGCCGTCGTGCCTGACAGATTAGTCGCCAGTGACCTCGTCTGCAGGCTATCGGGCGGTAGAGGAAAATCTCGTTTCGTCGCTAAAACGACATATACCACATCCTTTATCATAACCGTAATAGACACGTCTATCATTTTTCTAGATATGTTATACGAAATATCAAAATTATGTTAAACAGGCAAAACATTAGGCTAGTTGACTCATGTCCTATTTCCCATAATAAATTAATATTTCCTTCAGTCATTATAATCGTAAGATTATTAAAAAAAATCAAATCAAAAAACCTGAATGATTGAGACCTGAATGGTTTAAGTGATTTGAGTGAAGTTACAGGTAGATGTTTAAAGTGGGTTTTCAGAGTCAAATTTAAACTATGAAGTATCTTAAAATGCGGAAAGATGTCTCGAAGCTGATTTTAACGAAAATAAAAAACTGCATCATTGATTTTTTTTTATTGAAAGCCCATTTCAAAAATCCAGCCTGTATATTTGATTCTGCTTGTCAATGTTTGTTTACAAATGCATAGCAACATGACTGGCTAGCGTTTTTACTCGTTCAGAAATTGGTAAATTTTAAATTGCATTTTTTCGAATATGTCGTATAGACAAATATATAATCATTTAAGACCAACAAAAAAAGTTTCAACTAGCCTGTTTTTTTCTCAGTCTATGGTTTATATGGTGAATAGAGATAGAATAGAAAGCATCAAAGTAAATGTTCAATGAGTAAAGTTTGTTTTTGTGAGAGAGAAAAATCGTTACCATTCCAGAAAGCGTTTATGACTTCTTATAAACAAGAAGGTTGAGATCTATTTTTTTATGCGCCTAATCTTTCGTTTGTCTCAGAACACACGCATTCGCATAGATCAACGGCAAATATATAGGAGGTTATTTTCTAAACTTTTTTGTTTATTTTATGCTACAATTGATAAATATAAAAAAAAAAATACATAACCCATAATTTCTTTTTAGTATAATATAAATACAATTCATTTTCCGTTAATATTTGAAATGTAATTCTTGCACTTACAAAAGCTATCTTTTTTAGATAAATATTTTTGTTCTTTAGTAACTGGAGTCAAAAGGTCTACAGCAAGGAGCTGCTCAAACCAGACATCGAATGAGCACACAAAAGACGCAAGAGATGGGCACAGAGGGTATGAACTTACGATAACAGCAACTTACGTCAAGTCAGTAACAGGAAATTTCAGTTGACCATTGTTCCACATCGGCCTATGACATATCCCGTGAAAATGTAAGAGATGTTCATAAAAATATTAAAACGAAAAATAGTCCACTAAATCGAGAAGTAATTTTGCTTTATAATCTAAACATAACATTTCTCTCATTTAAATAATGGTACCGTTATCACTACCAAAGTAAAACAATTTAAATAATTAATTTCACAGTTTTCCTTAATTGCAACGAAAATAGCTCTCTCATCGGATTATTCGCGCCATTGTGAGCGTAATCCAGCCAAATATGGCACGGGTTGCTAAACCATTTAATCCTTTAGCATGTGAAGTTCAGCTAACGCGATTTTTAAAGCCAAAGGTAAGTTGCGGTGCACATGTGTGGGTTTGGCATTGGTCCCGGCGATATATCAGAGGACATTGACAAACTGGGCTACTGCGTGGCGACCACGGATGTCCCTGTCTGCGCATCCGTGCTGATATGAGTAATACGTAGGTTACTATTGTTTTAGGATCCAATGACTGTACATCGATTTTACGAAAAATATGCTAGTTGTTTGCCTTGACTTTGAGTTATTATAAGGTAAAAGTACAATTATTAAATGATCTATGTGTTTAATAATAAGCACAGCGAAAGCTTAGAATTCTCTAAACATACTAAGTGTGAACTAAATGAGTTATTTAATAGTTAAAGTTACCGATGTGTACCGAATACTATGTTATTAAATTTGTTTAAAGTATACTAAAGCAAATGTGCAAATGAGCTAGTTCTTGGATAAGATGAAAGCAGCGCTGGGATACTAAAGCCCTGGGCACAGATAATATAATACTATACTGCCCTGGGTAATCCGCTAAGCTTAATATCCTTTGTGGCGTTTATATGTGGTACCGTGATTCTTAAATATTAGTCCTTTGTCTTTAGTTATATTTATTTTTTGCTAATCAATCCTAAAGTTTTCTTTAAATATTTAATTCATAAATTATCAAATGTTTTCAATAAATGTGACAAATATCGTATCATTGAGGTTGTGATAAAAATAAATATTAATAAAGCAGCGTGGAGGCGAACTATAAAAAAGTACATTTAAGTACAGTCATGAAATTCGCTTCAATTATAGAAGACTATATAAAATGTTTAGGCTATAAATATCAAGCATATATTAAATTACAAATAAATATGTTGATTTCATTAAATGTTAGCGGGTGTTAATTAAAAGTTGGATGGGGATATGTGGGAGTTGTTTGTGCTCATTACGATGTAGGTTATTTTAGCGTTCCGAAAATATGAGGTCTAGATGTAATACGAGACGTATTAAACGATACTTATGTCTAAGGCTGTTCAATAGAGGCTCATTATTTTGATCATCTAGACCAGGGTAGATAGTTTTAGAAACCAAAAAAAATAGTAGGATGAAACCCATTGAAAAAGGATGGTTATGTGAGAAAAGTGTAAATAAAAGAATTGTAGATCTTATTAACTCACCTCCTCCCCCTTCCCAAACTCGAATCGACTGGAATTTATTTTTCCTTCCATTCTTATCATATTCCCTTCCTTTTCCAATGGGTCTCATCCTGCTATAATTTTTTCTCACTTTTTATTTATTTTAAGGGCTTCGGCACTGGTCTAATCAGTGTAGCCATGTTAAATAATCACCTGTTTGTTTGACGTCTATATAAGTAATGATTATTGCTTATATGTTGTGACGTTTACGGTGGGGAAATAAAAGGCACCGTTTAGTCAACAACAAATATATTTAATTAAAATAATTAAACAAATCAAACTATTAATAATAAAAGGGTGGTGTGCCTAGGTCTATTGCAACAAGATAGGGCCGTTACTCCCCTGAATTAAAAGGGTGGCGCAGGATGGAGGGTGCGCCTGGGTGCGAAGGCCTGGTGCTGAGATGGCCACGTGTCGCTGCCCAGCTCGTGGAATGCCAACGTGTCCCTTCAGCAGGGCAAACACGACGATGGAATCTCTTCACCAGATATTCCCCCAAACGTAGCGGCAAGTCCCATTCAACGGGAACATCCCACGGTTCCGTAAGCCGGAAGATGCAGCTGTAGCGTGGCAAGGTTCTTCAGCCGAATCGTAAAAATGTAGCCGTGGCGTGAAAGTTGCTTAACCGTAGCGTGACAGATGCTTAACCGTAGCGTGAAAATGTAGCCGTGGCGTGACAATGTAGCCGTGGCGTGACACCCCGAAACCCATCAGGCAAGCATGTGAGCATGCGTTCAGGTGCCCATCCGATTTGCCAACCCCGCGCGTGACACGTGTCAGGAGCACGGCCAATAAAAAAAACAATTGGTGATGGTGGCAAATCGGAACGGTGTTACAAGCAAGCACGAAATAAGGAATAAGATTTAAATGCATAGAAAGAACAATTACTAGGCAAGGATAATTTAAAGTAAAATATTTAAGTAGTGTGGTATACAAAATGCCAATAAGAATTAAAAGAATATATGCTAATAGGAAAACGATAGCATAACAAAATAACCTATAAAATTATTAGGATGCTTTAAAAATGCAACAAATGACTTTGTAACAATGATTTAGCGTTTTGCAAAATCACTACATAGTATAAAACAAAGTCGCTTTTTCTGTCATGTGTTATGTTGTATGTCCCTATGAACGCTCAAATCTTTAAAACTACGCAACGGATTTTGATGCGGTTTTTTTTAATAGATAGAGTAACTCATGAGGAAGGTTTTTATCAGCATTGTACCCGTGCGAAGCCGGGGCGGGTCGCTAGTTAATAATAAAATGCAGGTAGCAAGGCGCTTGAACAAAGGCGTGCAAATACGTATGCAATTTACAATAAGAGGAAGCTATATTAATAAATTATAATAATTTATTAATATGCTTATGCACTGAAAATATAAAAATACATATTAAAATTATAAAATAAGTTTTCGAAAGCAATTGTTCAACAACTTACCCAGTGGGGTTATATGAACACAAATAAGTGTAAAATAATTTAAATAATTAAGACGATTAACTGTAACACTGTACTCGTGGCAGATATATATATATAATAATTCGGTGTCCACTTGCAAGAATTTTTCTAATTAAAAAGAAGGGCCCGGCGCATACGCGCTCGACCTTATATACCCCAGCTGGTCGGTATGGAGAACCACAGATCATCTAGTATGAATGACGTTTGAGTTGACAGTCTGATAACAGTTTAAAAATCGATATTGCATAGACTAAAAATGAGTTTAAACAGAAAAAATATTGATAAATATTATTGATGCAAATAATAAAAACTAGTTAAATTATATAATTTTATAACGTGTAACGTTACAACTTACAACGTTACAATGTAATTTTTCAGAGAATGTTCAGAGAGAGCTTCAAGTGGGACTGCCATTAATTAAAAGAAGAAGAAGAAAAGCTTCAAGTGTGCGGTTACATAATATAATGGCATAGAATACTCGTTGAAAAGTTTTTAATCCCATTCCAATGCAGTGATCTAAATATGTCATGAAATTAAAAGCATTTCATATTTGTTCAAATATCTCAAATTTCAGGGCGCTATTTGTTTAATGATAGTAATTGGTTTTAATTAAAAAAAAATAAGGATCTTAAACACAACGTTCTGCCAGAGGTTTAAGTTTAAAAGCTACATATATATTTTTGTAAGATATGATAAAAACACTTTACTGTAAAATAATCGAGAAGAACCCTGCGTTACTAATCTTAGCAACACACATAACTGATACCTTTTTGTTGTTAACTGACCTTCTATGCAGATCTCGCCAACCCATTGTGCTGATTTTTATTAAACACAAAAGAATCTTCGCCAGGCATTTGTGAGGGTATCCTATTACCCATGCCAGGAAGTAAACACAAAGAGAGGGAAGGAATGGTGCAGACCCGACCCTCATTTTATTTAAACACGAAGTCGTAGGTAAAGTAAAAGTAATTCATGCATGCTTATTAAAAGCAAAGCGCTTCTGATAAAAAATAAATCAAGGCGGAACTTTTGTAATCTTTTGCTCATTATGTGAATGTTGAGCTTAAAACTTGTATGTGGTTTTTGCAATTTTTATTTTTAAAACGGGCTTTTATGCGAAAACTTGGCTTTGTTTTCACGTTTTAAGATTAACGTTTTTAAATCGACATTACTGTTATTTTACCTTTCGAAAGCTGAAAAATGGTTTGGGCATAATTGTAAAGGTTGTGAACTGCATGTGTATTGTTCGTTTATTAGAATTTTTGTGTGCTTGTCGGTTTGTCTGTTTGTCGAGCGTTTGTACGCACTGAACTTCGAAACGTCTTAACCGATCTAAATGCGGTTTCCGATTATTACGGCAAGCTCCCCAGAGGTTTTAGTGTTTGTTTTATTCAAATCGGTTAATAATTAAAAATATATGAGGGTTCAGAGTGATCCATCAAAACACATTATGAATGCGCGTAGGAACATTGACTTGAATCTTTTTAAGTGTTATTTGCACAGCACTTTTTAATGATATATGTAGCTTTCTTTTGATCTCCAAGGTAGATTTCGATCATGGCGACCAATCACAACAAAGACTAACCAACATGTAGAAGATATTATTTGCGTCCATAGGCAAATATGCGTTAAATACATGCAAACATCAACTTCTATTCTGAGGGTATACAACAGATTTCCAAAATGTCAATATTTTGCAAAAACAAATTACAATAAAATTATTAGAATTATATAAACATGAACAATGACACTTATGTTATATTTAATTTAGGATATACTTCGAACTTAAACCTTTGACGAGATCACGAGAGTCACGAGAGTCACGTGGTATGACATTTTAACGAATTTAGAAGCATATATCTCAACAAAATATTTAATGTAGCAAAAAACGCATTTAGAAACCTCTATTTCATTTTTAAAGACCTATCTAATGACATCAAATTTAATAATGTATTCGCGAATTTATTTTTTTACCCTCCGTTTACATGTATGGAGAGCCACCCCTAAAATTTTTTTTTTCAAATAAAATGTAGCCTATAATTTGCAACTAATATTGATCTATCAGCATGTGAAATTTTATCATAAACTGCCCAGTGGTTATTACGTGATTGACGCACATACAAACAGATAAACAGACAAACAGACAAACAGAAAAAAAAAATTCTAACCATGGTTTTGGTATCTATAGAACATACATGTTGCATACCAGAAATGGTTCGGTTACTGTTTTATTATATGTATAGATTATATGTCTAGATGACATGTAGCCTATAATTTGCACCTAATATTGATCTATCAGCATGTGAAATTTTATCATAAAATGCCCAGTGGTTATTACGTGATTGACGCACATACAAACAGATAAACAGACAAACAGACAAACAGATAAACAGACAAACAGAAAAAAAAATTCTAACCATGGTTTTGGTATCTATAGATCATACATGTTGCATACCAATTACTCTTTTTGAAAAATATTCAATGTACTACAGAAATGGTTCGGTTACTGTTTTATTATATGTATAGATGAATTTGTTTTAACTTTTACTTTATTGTAATTTTGAATAACCAAAATATTTGTCAGTTATAAACCCTCTGAACGAGTAATTCTTTGAACAGGTTAACTAGTTATTACAAATTAATATAAAAGGTTCAAATTTCTATTTATTACAATTCTCTGTATTAGTTGGCTGACGATAAAGCTATTGACTAAATAATATTAATTAATAATTACAAAGAGGTAGAGGCCGGCTATTCGCGTCATTTCATTTCATTTAGTACCGTTGGTAGTTCATGATTTATACAGCTACCTACACAATGATGAATTAAATATTTAACCTTTCACATAATATAGTTGAAATATTTATATTTTGCATATTAAAATCCAAATTTTACCAGGAAAACAGGCGCCGTAAGCTTACATGGCAAAAACTTTTCTTTTTAATGGACAGTAAAAAGTATCAGAAGAACAATAAATAAAGTCATTTAAAAATAGGGAAAGAAAAAAGGGGACTTTAAACATGTTACATCCTACAGAGGCTCTTGTCCTTGTCTAATGACTTACTTCTTAAAAGGATTAATATTCAAATGTTTTTGAAAATATTTGACATATTTACATAAAACATTTTCTATCACTCATTATATTCTATCCAATTTGTATTTGATTTGTATAATAATTTACTAAAACGGTTTATTAGTATTAAATAAAATACTTTTTAAACGATGTTAAACGCGGTTTATTATACGTTACTAGCTGACCCGCGCGTCTTCGCTCCCGTAGCATACTGTTATATACTATCTATTTTCCGGAATAAAATATAGCCTATACGGATTCGGAAGAATTCCTCTAAGTACTGGTAAAAGAAATCATAAAATCGGTCCAGTAGTTTTTGAGCCTATTCAATACAAAAATACAAAGGTTTCCTCTTTATAATATTAGTATAGATAAGGTGAAAGAAGAAAGAAAGAAAGAAAAATCATTTATTTATCTCTACAACAGCACAGAAGAACATCTTCTTATATATAAAAATGAATCGCAAAAAAAGTATAAAAAAATATACTTACAACAACACAAAAGTCGTTGTTGGTAGGAGCCTCTGACACGCGTTGAGTATTTTTAGGTTATAATTAACAATAACAGATATAATTAATATTATCTTATATTATTAATTTACTATAAATTAATTAATTGTATGATTAATTTAAGAGAGTTATTATTAGTTTTTTTTAAAGAGATAGGCATTTGACCACAAAATTAATTATAAATTAGTTTTAATTTATAATTAATAATGAGAGTAACATAAAAAAATAACAATTCTAAACGTCACTACTAAGTTTGATACATAAACGCACATAAACATTAATGATGGCCGACAACAGTGGAGGGAGTGAGAGAATCAGGAGACCGGCTTCGGTCTCATCACTACTCCGCGTTGTTCACTGGATAGTTACACCGATATAGTCTGGCCAATGAGTATCCAGAGTAAAAGCGCGGAAACTTTTAAAAATTAATTAAATTACTAAAATAATTATTAAAAAATAGGGGTTGGTGATAGAAGGGCAAAAACTTAGGGTTGTATGTATTTTTGAATATCGTATCATAAAAAAATATAAAAAAATTTTGTCAAAAAAAAGAAAAAAAAATTGAGGGGTGGACCACCCTTATTATTTAGGGGTGTGAAAAATAGATGTTAGCCGATTCTCAGACCTACCCAATATGCTTACCAAATTTCAGAGGAATCGGTCAAACCGTTTCGGAGGAGTATGGAGACTAACATTGTGACACGAGAATTTTATATATAAGAAGAAGATATTACAATTTTATTAACCCGACGTTTCTAACCGCGTTTATGGAAAGTACTCCCGTTAAAACAAACACTAGAAAATAGTAACTGTATAACAGTGAATTTTTTTTCATAATCAGCCTGAATTTTCACAGGTCAGATGCCAGACCGACAGGCCGAAGGAACCATCATATCTGATGAGGTCTGTGTTGGGACATAATTGAATTGATAAGTCTGCTCTTGCTTGTTTGGGTTCCTATCCCACTTCACCATGTCTTGTAATGAAAATAACGAGTTTACTTGAAAACTTATTTATTCCGATACCCACAATTAAACATATCATAATAGACTGGCCTGGCCTCGCAAGTCAAAAATAGGGATAATTAATAAGAAATAATAATTAATTGTATTTTGTATTGTTTTCTCTTTTTTTTGTAAAAATTAAATACATTTTATATACGTTTAGTAATTAATTAACAATAGTCCAGGGTAGAAGGTATACATTTAAAACTTTTGTTAAACCTATGCTGTTACGATGAGTAATTTTGAAATTTAAACTGTCTTCTGAGCATTTTAGACAAGTAGAGCAGAACTTGTGGCAACTCCTTAGATTACATCACATTGCATTGTTTTGATTATAAGGCAATTTCCTACTCACAAGTCAGTCAAGAATTTAGTTACCTAACTTCAAAGGCTTACCCTAAACTTCTTCCCTCTGGATTTTGATATTATACTGTGTTACAGGATGTCATTAAATTTAAGTGGCTGCATACTATAAACAACTATTCAGTTTCGACCATGTTTGTCATTGATTTGAATTATTTCGAAAATATAAGCAATTTTCAAATAACAACTTTTAAATATACATGAAGAAAAAAATGCGTTAGTTATATTTTGCTAGCTCGCTACTTCGTTAACGTGACTATAATGAAAAATAATACGTTAATCTAGGTTATATGTTAAAGGGGGCCCTGGGGCGGCGTGAATGGGGATTCATATCGCCTCAACAAATAGGGCCTCTGCGGTGGGTGTGGTCTGCCATATGTTCCGGAAAGACCACGACGAGGAGGAGCGCAGGATGGACACAGCTCCTCCCATTCTGCTCCCGTGGAGGGGCCGCGAAAAGCGGCCGACACCGGGGGTTTCGTGGAAGAATGCTACAGCGTTCCCGTGAGCCCCCCACAAGGTGTGTGAAGGAACATCGAGGGGTTTTATTCGGTACAAATCCGACATAACCCGGTCGTTTCCCCAGACGGCCGGATATGCGGAGGCATTTCCCCTCGTAAAAAAAGAAAGGTTATATGTTAAAAAAAATGTGAAGCTAATTTGTAAGTATCTATTTCCATGGTGATACTATACAGGGTGTCCCGTAATGAGTGAAGCATCTCTTGGGGGATGATAGCTGAGCTAATAATCTATCAAAAAAACCCAATATAGGTCATACGAAAATATCACTGTTTTTGAGATATT
>LQNK01001231.1:0-29034 GCA_001586405.1 Phoebis sennae
TTCTTGAAAATATTAAATGTACAGACACGGCTAGTCTACGATTTTATTATATGTATAGATTTTATAATTTTTCCTAAAAAGTTTGCCAATAAATTGTAATAATATCCTTAATTTTATAACTTTGTAAAAGTTTACTCTATTGAAAGAAATCAATTATAACATGTTTTATATTTTAGTTAATTTTAAATTACTTAATTATATATTTAATTTAATTAAAACTCGTTTTCCGTTGCCTGCAGTGATAACTCTGCAGTCATATTTGTCAGCTGTTCTTCGATGATTATGTTTTGGATTATGTTGTGTTGTGCATGTGTTGTGACGATGTTACATGGTTATCTTAAAATATTTGTTCTATTTGTTTATAATGAAGTAAATGTTATATTTTACAAAAAGACAATAAACCAATTTTTATTATATTTTCCTCCGCAAGTTGTGCATGTTTTCGTTTCGTTTTTTTTTTTTTTATTTCTTGTAATATTTTCCTGTTGTTGCAAGATGCAAATTGCAAATGCAGAATATATTTTGAGTTGATTAAATTGAATTCAAAATGTTTGCTACAACATTAAATACAATTTTGACTTGACTAGTTGATTATGATAATTTATAATCTGCGCATTATACGCATACATTTTGTACTTATAATCATAAGTTGTAATTTTTTTTTTTCTTTTTTTTGTACTATTTTCCCGTTATTTGGGATAAAATCAGTTACACAATATATATATTTGTACATTAGTTCATATATCATTAGTAAATATCAATCGTACAATTGCATAACCAAAACAAAATTGTCCACATAATTTAATTTTAGATTAGAAGAAATAGTGTATGTACAATGGGTCTTTACCTTAAATAAATAAATTTTATTATTATTATTATTATAATGATACTATGATTTAAAAAGTATTATAGACTTGATGCAATTCAAATTAAAATTTAATTAATTTGACTGCTAGGAAAAGTTGTGTGAATCAACGCAAATATATTGTTTAGTTTTACTAATTTATAATATTTCAATAAATACATCATACAACCAAAATATTTTAAGTCATATATTTTAGTAATTTATGGAACACAGGATTTTGTTTTATTTTGTTTTTTATGATTATTTTTTTTTAATTAACATATATATTTACTTTATGTTTTTGGTATTATTATCTTGAGAGACCAAGAAAATATATCATGTGTTAAATAGCTATATTATCTATTCAACAAATTTATTCTTGGAACCATATGGTTATTTTAACATTTTGCCAACAATTTTAACCAGATTGTAACATTTTGCCAATATTTTTCAATTCAACCAATATCTCATTGGTACAATATGGTTATTTTAACCAGAAACTGTTAAATTGAATACTGAGTAATACATGTTTTGTTAACAGATTTGGTCAGCAATAGTTTGGTTAATTTTGCACATTCTTTGTTATTTAAATTGCAGTTGGACTGATTTTAATTCTAATATTATAGTAATGAAAACGTCAAATGTATTTGTTAAAAATGATGTAATTATAAGTAGAAAGGTTCCTAAATAGCGAAAAATTCACCTTATTGATAAACTTTTTAATGTGTCTAAAGATTTACGTGTGCTGTTACGACGTTTGATTGCTTCTAGATTTAAAACATCTTTTGTACTAAGTATGAAATGTTTCTACAGTTCACAGTCTTACTAGTCCACTCTTGTTAAATTTTGTATAACGGAAAATTATTCAAAAATAACCTAGATTGGTTTAGATTATTTTATATCTTTTTTGTCAATCGTTTAAACGATTGCATTATGCGAAGCAATACTTCAAAATCTAGTATTACCCTCCTTCCTTTTGAACCAAACCCTATTATTACCGACCAAACTGATAACAGATATTTATCATATTGACATTACTGTGTGTGTCATTAATATATTTCACTCACTGCGTTTTTCCTCGTCGCCAATGTTATGTCCTATGGTTGTAGGTGAGCATTAAATAAAAGATTCAGATATCAGTAAGTAGGCACACAGCTCAACGGATACGTCTGCACGCCACAGATGACAGGTTTGAAGTGTCAGAAGTGACACTAGCGCCCCACTGGTCTGTGTGCTAACATTTATTATATATCGTGAACACCACAATGCCAATGTGGGTTTTAAGCTGGAATTGAATATGTATTTACTATGATTTTTTAAATCCTCATACATGTGGCAGCAAATATGGTTATTTTTACAATTGTTACTTTTTAAATAGGAGCAAAATATTATGTTTTAAAATGTGGTGCCTACCAATTTGGTTTGAACACTTTCGAAAGACGTGTGGTTTGCGGTATTTTCTAATCTTGAAAAAAGTATAAATGTTGGCGAGAATTGAAACGAATGATTAAGTCATGAAAAATCCGTCGAAATTCTCACAACTTTATGAATACCGGAGTTAATGTAATAGTAACTTACCCAATAGTATCACCGAATATAATTTGCCTTCAACTGCATTAGGGTACGATAGGTATGGCTCACCCAGGGTCCTCAGAGGAGACATTACGATGCCAGGTGTGATTTCTACAGTATTGAAGCCAGCCTGGTGAAATAAATTAGTAATTACTACACTAATTCCTTCTAATACTATAAATTCGAACGTCTTTCTGTCTCTTTTTCACGTCTAAACCACTGAATCGATTTATTTAGATTGATATTTTTATAACGAATATCTCACGAGAAGGGGACACATACGCAGGTCGCTAGTTATGTATTTATAATGTAAGATTTAAAAAGTGTTTATTCGTAGGCTTTAGTATTATTTTGAATATTTTTATTAAGATCTACATTTTAGCACTGGTAGTAGTTACTTTGACTCACTCAATTGTAGATGTTATGTAGTAATTTTATAGTGTTTTTTTATGTCTGAAATGTTTTTACATACTAACTACAGGACCATTTTTTTTCACTTTAGCGATGCTGCATACATAGGCTACATAACATAATGCTACGAGAATGAAACAGCTACTATTCGATACATTACATTAAACAAATCCTTCGGTGGTTCTGGTATGTAGTCGCCCACAATACCATACTCCACGAATGCTTCAGCTACAGTCAGTTTCTTCCTGGGGTGCTCTATACGACCTAGCTCACAGCAACCCTCAGCAGACACTTGACCGGCTATTGCCAACGCCACTAGTAGAAGAAACATCCTGAGTTACTGAAATACTGAAAGAAATATTTTTGATCAAGTATACAACCTCATGTTTCAGTTATGAGGTAAACTGTTTTCTGTAGATGTTCATGGGCTGTGGTCAGTCACTTAACATCAGGTGAACAAAACATAATAAAACTATTATTTACGTAGTTTTATATGTAATCCTACTATCCTACTTCCTTATACTATTGAGGTGAAAATTTTGATGTTTGCATCTTTAGATGTTAAATAATTGGATATTTGATCACATTGTAACTACTGAACGGATTTTGATGAAATTTCGTATAGAGATAGGTAGATACTGGAACAGATGATAGGGTTTTATCGATTTTTAAACTCTGAATGTAACCCGAAGACGCGGGCAGAACATTTTTTTAATAAATTTGCAATAGATTCATGTAATTAAATCATTACCAAGAATTATATTATTTTGTTTAATCCATAGAAAAAAGCAGAGTATAGGTTGGTTTTAAGGCAAACAAATATATATACAAATAAATATAAAAAAACCTGTATGAAATAACACATTATGACTTGTTTTAACTTACCCAGACGAAAAACGAATAAAATAATAAATTGGCGTAAAACGCTTTTATTACGGCTTTTATCCAATATTTTATGAATAAAAACAATTGTTTTCGCCTCTTTTATATGTATTATCGGATAATATTTCTACCATTAAATATATATATCTAATAGTAACTGTCAAATAACAATATAATTATACATAGATTACATTTAATTGTATGCTAATATCTATATCACCGTGTAAATGGCGTACATATCATAACAAATATATCTTACTAGTTGTGTCCCGTGTATCAAAATACTTTCTTAGCGGATACCTACGTCCTAAACTTGAATGAATGAATGAATAAACACATTTTATTTTATGCACCATTAGTACTTAATAATAAAAGAAATAAAAATAAAACTTAAAATTATACATAAAAGGTCGGCGTTATCGGTAATGAGCGATCTCCTTCAGGCAACCCGAGCACAGTCCTCCACGAAATTCTATCTTGGGCCTTACATTTCCCATTTACTCCCAAACTCGCCAGGTCAGTCCCAACACCAAAAAAGAAAGCGGTTAAAAAGGAAAACTTAACTCATTTTACATATATGCCCTTTGCAATCATTGCTACTGATTTTATTGTCTTTTTTCTATGTTAGCTTAGTGTTATTTTACGTAACATAAAGTATAATATAAAGTTTTCTGAATAAACTATAAACCTATACTGATGATATATTAACATATTATTGGCAATATTTTTTTTTTCTTATGTGGTGGCAAATAAAGCATTTCTATGTTCTTTTTGTTTAGACAAATTTTAAAGATGCTTTCAATTTGGGGAACACTTTTATTGCTCCGCAGGGTTTCGGATGGAGATTTCTTTAACAGACCACCAGATTTTATGAGCTTCATACTGTGAGGGACACCCGGATGGCACCTACGGATAAATTAGATGTATTTTTTATCTTTTTTTATAAAATTTTATAATTTTTATGTTACTTTGCTCTCATCATTCTTCAAGCACTACATTTTATGGGTAACTATACTTGACTTAAGAAGACGCTCTAAGAATATTTATTCATTTATTTGCTAAAACGCGAATATATAGTAAGATTGTTGACATATTAAAAGTAACATATATGTTTTGCCGATTATGAAATGTATATTCTGCGATATTAATAATTATTTACAGCTATTAATGACATGTGAAGGTGTTTTGGTGTATTTAATTGTGGATATATTTTCTCAATAGATTATATTTTTTTGTTTATCTGTATAATTTAGTTTATAATTTCATTCCAATTAATGAAATGTATTGTTTCAGATGATTTATCCAATGGGCATAGCAAATGGGTAGTTTTTTACCCCTCAGTACAATATAGCGCATACCCTACATACACTATGCAGAAAGACAACCTATGTTATACCACTTTGATGTTTATATTTATTTATTTAAGGTCAACCAACAATTACTTACACTATGCTTAGATGATAAAAATATACATAAATGTTACATTCATAAGTGTAGTAATTAAATTATAGGTTAACACCACATGCAATGGGTAACGGTTAATTCTAAAAAAAAAATAATAAATAAATAAAATCTTTACAGAGATAAACTAAAAGATAAGAAGTATAACATATATTATATGTAAGTATTATACAATAATCTTGTGAAAAAAATATATTAAAATATTAATATTAAATTGACGTAGTCACGTCCGCGTCAGTCAGTTTACTCGGTAAATGGAGATCAGCAGAGCTAAAAATATCACTTCAGGTGAATCATATGAATCTATCAAGAATAATATGATCGTAATATGAATCTATCAAGAAATTCTAAATTCTCCATTTTACATAAAATCAAGAATTCATATTTTGGATCACTTACAATTGTCACTTACACTTGGAGCCCTGTATTCCCATCCCATTCCTCTCCCGTCCTGTCCTGCTCCTCTCCTAACTTTCTATGATTAATCTTCTTCTTATCCTCTTCCCTTCCTTCAAGCCGGCAAGGCATCTCGACACTCTGTTGTTGAAGATGTTCATGGGCTGCGGTCAGTCACTTAACATCAGGTGAACCGCATGCCCCGCTTGCCTGCTATAACATAATAGATATAAGTATAGAATTAATTTTTCTATGGAGTGTCGTAAACTGGCCACTAAATACGAATTGATATTAATGACAAATAACGGAATCCTAAAAATTGCTGGATTTTTAGGATGAAGGACCTAAAATGCCACAAACCATTTCATTAAGCATTTCAACATTTTACTGTTCAATACCAATAAACATACAAAGGAACGTTAAGTACGAAGGAAATGTATGCAAAGTTACCTCCTTTCCGTCTATCCCCCTTAATAACATATTTTTCTACTACTATACCGCCATCCCAGACGATGTAGTACCGTTCCAATCCCCAAATATTTACCCCAACTCTGGTGGAATAAGATTCGTGCTTATTACCTTTGAACAATCGGAGAGGATTGATAGCACGCAGCCTGATATTGTGAGGTAGAATTAGTATTGTGAAGAGAGAACCTAACTATCGAGTTTCTTGCCGGAAAGTCGATTCTATCGAGAAAAACTTCTCGAGTCCTGCGAGGGTAATGGCAGAATATCAGCGTCATAGTCAACTTACTATGACACAATATATTGCTTTTTAACCGACTTTCAAAAAAAAGGAGGAGGTTATCAATTCGACCGTATTTTTTTTTTATGTATGTTACCGCATATCTCCGGCGTTTATGGACCGATTTTGAAAATTCTTTTTGCATTCGAAAGAGTAGAGTTCATGTGTGGTCCCATAGAAATTTGGTTCAAGTCTGATCATCCATGTGGAAGGTATTCCAGGGAACTCCTCGAAAATCAACGGAATAAGCTCTGCGGTTAAGGTTTAATGATGTATATACTGAATTGTGACTAGATGATGTGATTACCCTTCACAGGACACTAAAAAGGATAAAATAAAAATTTTTGCCAAAAAATAAAACTGACTTCCTCGCTCTAAAAAGTAGAAAATAAATTTATTTCATTTTTGTTGAAATCTATACAAAGTCGGTGCCTTATCTATTTTCAATTAAACAAGATTTCGCACCGACTTTGTATATATTTCAACAAAAATGAAATAAATTTATTTTCTACTTTTTAGAGCGAGGAAGTCGGTTTTATTTTTTGCCAAAAATTTTTATTGTTATATTTAAGTCTTTTATGTTTATCTTTCTTGTGTGTGTGTTTAATGTTTTATCTGTCTCTACTGTGCTTTGTAGCTTTCTTCAATCAATCATCATCAATCAATCAATACATATAATAAAATCGTAGCAAGTCAAAATTTGTACATTGAATATATTGGGGAAATTTTAATACAGGGCGTTAATATAAGGGATACAGAAGGCAAATCAATATTTTTTTTCTTTCATGTCTGTCTGTCTGTCTGTCTGTCTGTCTATCTGTCTGTTTCTTTGAACATCTACTCCTCCAAAACTATTGCATGGATTGAGATGAAAATTTACACAATTGCTGATTATATTATAGGCTAACATAATGTATGTATGATTTATCCCGGAAAATCAAGTAGTTCCCGTGGGATAGAGGCTTACAAGTTTATATTGTTTTTGACTGTACTTAAGAGCAGCAGGGCGATTTTTAAGAAAATATAATTGTATAGGTATTTAAGTTTAAAGATGCCTACACAAATGTATAAAACATCAACATTAAATGTCGTTTTAACAAAAATTCGTTACTATTTTATAAAGAAATAATAAAACAAACCCACATAGTAAGTGATTCAAGTTTATTTATCTTTGTTTATTAAGATGTACATACTTTTATAAGAAAAACATATTTTAACATAAACAACTTGATCACTATATAATACTCGTATATCTGACAAAAGCAATAGGCGTTTGGCCATATCGTTGGTCGTACGTAGGTCTCCTTCTAATAGTTGCTATAGTTTTCCACAAACGTTTTCATCCTTGCGTCTATTCGATACATTTTCAGCAATTCCAAACTAAGAAATATTGTCAGAGTAGAGATATAAATCCTCCATCTACCACAAAATTGCCTTCTTCAGCGTCTAAATAATGCTTAAAATGCTTAATTATTGATAATATTTGTAGCAATTTTGCTTAGAATAACGACAAATCGGTATTTCGACTTGTCAAAGTCTGAAAATGTCAGACTTCACAGTTTATTTTTTATTTGAAAAAAAAAGTATTTAAGGTGTATTAGATGTTTTTTTTTCAAATAAATCGAGTTTAAAAATTATTTTTTGTGAATAAACGTCTGAATAATAACAATAATGGTTTATTATTTTTTTTTAATATAATCGTAAATGATCATCTAAAACTGTAACCTAAAAAGGTCATCACTAATTTATGACATAATTTCACTCGACATATCGAAACTCATTTCACTTCACTTGAGCGACATTGACGTTACAGAATACTAAAAATGTGAGAATCGAAGTGGTTTTCGAAGTGAGGTTGAGAGTCCAGAAGAGATTCGAAATCGAAAATCGTAATTTACAGAATCGACCAGCAGGTGATTGAAACAAGAAAATGTTTTATATGACTAGATAAAATGTCCGCAGATCTACAATTCCATTTTTATTTCATCAACATTAGTTCAGTAAAAATGAAGATATGTTGGAAAAACATGAAACGTTAAACGCCGCCTTACCAATTGCTTTAGCAATTGCTTCTCAATAAATTATAAAGATTAAGTATTAATTATTATTATTTTACATTTTCTTTGATTCCATATAAGACTTAACGAGTAAACCCCCGCCCTGCGCCCATTTTAGGGTAAAAGAAGAATGCATAAAGATTGCTTTCAGAGTGTTGTTTGTTCGCAGAGTATTTCAATTTTCATGCCAATTTTAAATTTCCATTGCTAATTGTAAGAAATGTCCATTAGTTTGGTTCAGTAATATTAAGGGATATATGGGATACCAAAAGCAAACCAATATTTATGTATTGAATTTCTTACTGTACATGTGACTCAGTGTCTTAAACAAGATTACCGTTTATTCAAACCTAGGGGGCCGGGGGCAGGGGGCCGGGGGCCGGGGGCCGGGGGCCGGGGGCCGGTGGCCGGGGGCCGGGGGCCGTGGGCCGAGGGTCGGGGGCCGGGGGCCTGTGGCTGGGGGCGTGCGCGAATATTTTTTTTGTTTTGTCATAAGTCTCACTTTCGTTCTATTATTTCTTTAGGGAACATAGGGAGTATGGAATCGGCAAAGATTGCACCTACTCGTACATAGTTGATTTATTGTATGAGTATTCCTTATGTAATCTGAACATACTTTCCTAGAAGTTGTCTGACCTAGAGACTATCAAGTTACTGTTAAGTTTTTAGAAAACATTGATATAAAATATTGGTTCCGATTGAATTTTAAAATTATACAGACGAGCGTGTAATTAAAATACTTATAATTAAAATCATAATATCATTTTTATAACAACTATGTTAATTTTGTAGTCTACGCGTGCGAAGCCGCGGGCAAAAGCTAGTCTTGAATAAATGTCTAATCTATCTATCTATCAGTATGTGTGTATTGCATTAAAGTCTCCGCCTAAAATAAATCTATTTTCATGCTGTTACTGGAATTCTATGTAATGTATCTTGGGCAGTAAATAGATGCCATATGGATTGGATACCTTTTTTTGTAACACATATACAGATGGATTCCATTTCTTTGGTTTCATTTTTATTGTCTTCATAACGACAGATGTTCTCAATTTCAAATTAATGATTACATTATTACCACCCCTTGCACGGTTATCTGGGTGAAGGGCATGGTAAACTTTGTAACAATTAAATTTTATATGCATTTGTTTGGTGAAGTGTGTTTCGGACACGAGGCACACACCGAACAGCCAACATACAATACAATTCCAGACCTCATAGATTTTTTTATAATAAGGAATACATCAAAAATATATCTCATTCCAGAACAAAGTCATTATCTTAGCTCTGATCACTCACCAACTTTACTAATAATAAGTGAAACAATAATACATAAGAAGCGAAGTTTAAAATTAGCCATTAACAAATTTCAAAGTCTTCTTGCTATTGAGGTTAACCTAAGACCGCCACTTAAAAAATGATAAACAAATAAAAATTGCGGTCATAGGGATATAAAACATTAGGCAAGGTTTTTAAGAAACTACAAATTCCTCAATATCTCAAAAACAGTGATATTTTGGTATGACATATATATATTGGCTTTTTGGAGTAGATTATTAGCTCAGCTACCATCCCCTAAGAGATGCTTCACTCTCATGCTTACGGGACACTGTATAGATATAAGCATTTAACATTTGAAATTAGACAGATACGGAAATAACACCTTATGACGTCATGCAAACTTCATACAAAACTCGGTTTTTCGAAAAACAATAACATAAGAGAGCGATTTACCGGTTTGTTTTATTATATTAATTTAAATTTTGCCCATAGTTTTTTCCAATACAAGAACAGTTTTTATAAGAAAAAAAAAGATATGCTTATTACTTACTCCATAAATGTTATCTGTTGTTTATTAGTTATTACTAACCTTCAAACGTAGAAAAAGATTACGTATTATTTAATTTTATAGTTCTTTATTAGGTAAATGAAGACGTCGAGGATTATAACGTAAAGTTAGCATAGAAATTAATGTTTACGTAAACGTCATAAACTAATGAACACTTATATTCATTAATGTTCATATAATTTGTCTTAAGCCTTTATGATATTATTGGATGATTTGATACAATCGTCTACAATACACGCAAGGGCCTGATGATTATTATAGATATTATATGATTATTATAAATATTTGAAAAAACTACAAAATCCTCATAATCTTAAAAACATGGATATTTTCGTATGACATATATTGGTGTTCATGTATGGTGTATGCTTCAGTCATTACGGGACACCCTGTATAGACGATTCGTAGTAATTTCTTGTTCGATCTCTCTGAACATAGTATACTTATTGAAAATCTTTCTTTTAGCTTGTAAACATAAAATTGATTGTGCACCAAAACTAATCTTCTAATGAAGTAATTATTGCTATCTTATTTTCTATTGCTATTGTTTATTTAGTTATGACCAACCTTGATGTAAAAAAATTCTATATTTAGTATTTTTATATTTTTTACTATTGGATAAGCATAACAAAGGTGATGGTGTCAGACTTTTTAGCTTGAAATTAGCATAGAAATTAATTGTTTTCATAATATATTTAACTTTCATACGACTTTTCATTTTAATTAGTTTGTTATCAACATCAAGAACTATAGTTAAAAATCGTCTCATTGTCTTTTATTTCACAAATATAAGTTGTCGTGGTCGGTTCTTGATCGATATTTTTTATTCGTTCATAAATTATAAACTATACAAAGCTAAATGAAGGTATATTTTAATTGTTTATGTATTATAATATTCATGCTTAATTTAATTTTATGAAACTGCATTTTTTTTATTTAAAAGGTCATAATTATTTTTATTTTGAAAAAATATTAAGAAATCATTCGAAAATGTTTAAAGGTTCTTATGCTACAGTAGGTATGTTTATTTTGTCTACATTTTGTAGATCTTTACAACGAAATCATTAAAACCGGGAAGCTTCTTGAATCCTACTTTTTTAAATGCTGGTGCTCGGAGGCCTGTATTTCCATCCTATCCTTCTCCCATCCTGTTCTACTCCTCTCCCAATTTCCTATCATTTATCCTCCCCTCATCCCTTTCCCTTCCTCCAAGTCGGCAAGGCATCTGTGACACTCCATGTTGCAGATGTTTATGGGCTGCGGTCAGTCACTTTACATAAAGTGAACCGCATGCCCCGCTTGCCTGCTTTAACATAAAAAAAACATACAATGCAATTTGAATTTACAGAAATTCACGACAAATATGTTGTTATTCCTCTGCATAATTGTGCTCACAAGTAGCCAAGGATCCGCACAGAAATGCTGCACCGCTCGAGGGTACGTTGACGTGGAGAACCCAAGATCTGACGTCGCTGAAGCTTTTGAAGAATATAGGATCGTTCCAGATTATATACCCGTCGCTCCTAAAGACATAATTACGGTAAATATTCTTTACTGCACTAAAATTTTGGTGAAATTATTTAAAGATATTTGGAAGTATCGGAAAAGGGGGCAGGGAGGGGCAGCTAGAGTTTCTAACAAGTTGCCAAATTTGAAGCAAAGTCCTAAGGTTTCATTCATCATTCCCATACATTTTAATTAACTTTATCAAAATAAAGAATCTTTGTCTTATTCAAAGTCAAATTTCTAGATTATTTTTTTAAATTATTTAAAGAAAAATTTTATTATATATTATTTATAATTTACGACTTGTAGTACATGTGAAAAGCTTCATTCATATCTCTCTCTGTGTGGGTGCGTGTGTGCCTGTGTGTGTTTGTTTGTGGGTGGGTCTGTGAAATAAAAATACACTTTTTTGTATGCGTCTGTGTGAGTATAATTGAAAGTAAGACTGGTATACTATTTACAATTCATGATATCACCGTACGATACTTAAAAAAAATTATCTCTCTTTAAGCCATCCAATGAATAATAGGATAGAATAAATCTCACCTAACCCCTACGATCACTATCAAACATTTTCTATGTGCAAAACCTTGTTCTCAACATAAAAACATCAATAACAATATAACTTTGTTTCAGTCTGAATACTTTACGGCTCCCGTAAAATTCGGCAATTACATCGCACCTGTGAGGGCTCAATTTCCAAAGATTATCAGCTATGCTAACGCTGAGGCCGATAAACTCTATACCTTGGTCTTACTAGGTAGGATATCTACACGAATATTATGAAGAGGAAAACTTTGTTTGTAATGAATAGGCAATATTTGTTTTTGACACCTTTTTGAAGTGAAACATTACTAAACGTATCGTTTTACAATGCTCCTAGTAAACAACAACAGTAATCTATACTTAACTATATTCATATTATAACGAGAAAACTTCGTCTGTCTGTTTATTTGTAATGAATAGGCTCAAAAACTACTGGACCGATTTTAAAAATTCTTTCACCATTTCGAGAGCTACATTATCAACATGTAACATATATTTTATAGGCTATATGTGTAAAATTACGCCACGGGAGTGAATCCGTGCAAATCAGCTAATTATATAAAGCTCACAAAGCACGGCTAGGGTGTAAATTATGACTAATTTACATATTAGATGTGATCCTGAGTATATTTCAAGTTCCGTAGGTTTTCCAAGATAAATACAATCCTACGGCCCTTCCGCGGTCTCAAACTATCTTTCTACAAAGTGGTTTAGGCATGAAGAAAAGAGAGTTAACTTGGCATTTATATATTAAAAGGATAAGTATATTATTTTTTATGCTAAAGCGAGCAAGGGGATTATGCGGGTAACCTGATGTTAAGTGACTGACCGCAGCCCATGAACATCTACAATATCAGAGTGTCATACCTTACCGGCTTGAAGAAAGGGAGGATTAAAGAACCTATAATTGAAGTACCAAAATATTTCCAGATATTGACCATCCATCTAGACAGAGCCCAACCATGAGAGGTCTCCTCCACGGCCTGACAGTCAACATCAAAGGTCGAGATGAACTGTCTGGAGAAGATGTCGTGCCGTTCTACCCAGCTTCCCCTCGATTGGGAACTGGTCTCCATAGATATATAGCTTTGATGTATGTCCAAAAGGATACTATAGATGCTGATGATTTAGATCTATTAAGGTAAAGGAATAAAATGAACAAAAACGATGGAGAGGCGATAGACAAAAATTAGGCTCTAATTATATATTTTATTTCTTTTTGAGGTGTGGCTTTCCATACATGTAACCAGGATAACGAAAATAACGGAAGATATCATTAGGTACTTTAAAAAAAACAAAGGTTTCTAAATAGCATTATTAATAAATAGTTTGACGAGATACAAGTTTTTAAAGTCGTAAAAAGTACCGTAGCGTCTCTTTCACAGAGCACACACTCATATAATCGTAATCGTGTATCGATGTTCAAAAGCTTCATTATCCACGAGTAACGTAGACTATATTTATAACATTATGCTACGGTAGCGAAGCCGCGCGGATCGGCTTGCCTTTCATATAAATACAAAGAAATAGACCCGCTGTACATCCGTCACGACCCGCGCCTGATCTCTGTGTTGTTCGAGCATAATGCGCCACGTTCCATTTTAAACATCATAAAACACCATTAAACATCATCAAACATCATTAAACATCATTAAACACCATTTAACATTATTAAACATCATTAAACACCATTAAACACCATTTAACATTATTAAACATCATTAAACACCATTAAACACCATTAAATATCATAAAACATCATTTCAGGACTACCAGAAACCGTGGAAACTTCTCCGTGGTAGACTTCGCGGAGACATATTCCTTGGGTGATCCCGTAGCCGGGAATTTCTTCCAGACGTCAGTTGATGACTGTTTACTGGTATAAATTATGTCCCCACTGCACAAATTTATACCTACCTATATAATTATAAATAAAAATAATACAAACTTTATAATGTTTTATTGCAGCAACTTCTGAAATTGATGTTTCAAGTAAATAAAAATCCATGTGTCAGAGAACAGTGGTTTTACGATTACACCTGCAGAAAATTTTGTACCTACTGGGAAGTAAAAACCGTGGCATTTGAAAGGGAAAATGTGTACTTATGTTTCACAGTTTATGAAAATTCCTTATGTATTGGGAAACATTTAAAATACAATCTATTTAACATGTTATTTGTTAAAATTTTACACAATTATATTTTAAGAGAAAGAAAAATATTTTATTCATCATACACCTGACACATAATCATAGAACACAAAGTAGACCAATTATTTGTAATATTGTTTGGAAGAGTGCAATCTAGAAAGCGCAGGCATTCAGAAAATCCTTCGCCATAGAGTAACACTTTCGATGTCCAAAAGACGTGACCCGATGGCAAACGAGCGGACGGTTCATCTGATGGAAAGTGGTCACTCCGCTCAGTTTTTCCTGTTCCCGTGGGATTCGATAAAAATCCTTTCTTAGCGGATGCCTTCGTCATAACATCTACCTTCATGCCAAATTTCTGCCCGATCCGTCCAGTGGTTTGGGCTCTGCGTTAATAGATCACTATGTCAGTCAGTCAATACCTTAGAATTTTATATATAGGTTTATAGACTAGTACCCTTTTCCTTGATTGGTAAATCATGTATACTATATAATATTTTAAAGAGGAAATATTTGTTTGTCATGTCGCTAAAGAGATATCCCTTACAGGCTAGCTTTCGTTCCGAATTTAAACACTACTAAAATATAGGTAGTACAGAATAATATTAAAACAAAAATACTTTATAGATAAAACATACATAAATAAGTATGATGTATGTTAGTATTGCGTACAAAAAATATTCCTAGCCATGTTTACTCGAGTTTTTCTTTAACTTTATAGAACAAACAAGGAAATGAAAGGGCACACGCCATTTCATTAATTATTACTAATGGCCCGCTAACCTTCTCTTTTATTATAGTTTTTGTTTTTTCTAATACTTGACTTCAGCAAAGTGCAAAATGTTGGCATAAATGCAATGGAAAATTAAGAACATTTTTAATCCATTGAAAAGTTATATTTGGGGTTGCGTTTATCATAGAACGCTGTTTTCTTTATTAGGTGATAACCGCAGTAAATATATACCGCAGTATATTATTTGTGTGTGTTTTTCCTATACCTTCCCAACCTTTGACTTTTCAACTTGTTACGACTCAGCGCTTGTTTGTTAAGACATTAAGTTATGATTAGTAATAGTAATGGCGAGTAAGTGATCGATTTGTCTTTTAGTTTGAAGCTTTTATTCACCACATGCCCAGAGAGCAGACCTACAACACAAGTATTTAATTATTGTAGGTCTAGCTGATCACATTAGTCTCCTAAGTGTACTTATGGTCATCGTCTCAGCCGTAAGGTCTCGATCGAATCAAAGGCTTTTTCATAGTTCACAATTCCCAAGTAGTGGCAGATTATACTTCTCAGCCTTTTGTATAATCTGCCGCAGCGTATGAATGTGGTATATGGTTCTAAAACTTATTCGGAAACTGACTTGTTTGAGAGGGAGACAACTTGTGAGAACAAGAGTGAAATGGGTCCGTAGTTCTTTTGTATGGTTTGGTTTTCCTTTTTTGAAGAACATCACCGCACCCCTGCTCCATGCTGCTGGCGTTGTACCCTCGAGCAAGGCGAAAGTAGAAAACAGAGAAACGGAATCTAGAGGATTCTGTGGATCGATGTGCCATCAGCGCTCAGAAGCTCTGAGGTGATTCTATCCTCTTTGAGTTGCTTGAGAGCCATCCCAATCTCGTACAGGCTGATTTCCAGGAAAGTGTAACAAATATGTACTGAGAAAATGTACTGTGTTCATACTTGAGAACCAATAGATTTTATTTTATTGTTTTATTTATATTGCTTCTTTGTTACATCGCAGTGTAATTATACTTCTTTGTTCTAGTGTAGATTATTTGCCTGATATTATTGTCACACACCATTTTCTATTGATATTTGATTGATTGTGAAGGTTTCAGCTATATAGCATTTTAATAACTATTGCAATGAAGGTAGTTATTAGTTTATACTCCAACTTAAAAGCATTGCTCTGGTTATTTCAAACTATAGGATTTGAATTTACATTGCAATACATTTGTTAGTATTGAACATTATCTTCAAAAGAACAATTCAATTTGGGTCCTTAGTTTTGCTAGTAGGCTGATTCTCGGGTACAAACCAGCGACACAATGGAGTCCAAAAGTTGTATAGTGCGTGGAATTTTGGCCCTGATGCTTCGCCTGATGAGGGTATTCGCTCTCGCTCCAGTCACTATCACCCGCGACTGGGATGGGTACCGCATTCAGGTCTCCAAGTTGTATGCTATTATGGGATACATCGGCATAATTTTCTTGAGTGAGTAGCATTTAACAGACATTCCAAAAGGTGCATAGTCACTAGTTTAGCGATATCTCCCCTGATGAAGGTACTCTTCAATCATCAGTGTGATCAATATTTAACACATTCATTCTAACAACACGCCTAGTAATATGTAAAGTATATACTAGGCATGTTGTTAGAACATACCTATATAGTAAAATACATGACATAACATTAGATCCGCAAAAAAAAGTATTGATAATTGAACATATTCCAGATATTCTCCACTTATACTGTGGATGGGTAGACATGTGGGTGAAGAAGAAATATAATATAGTTTCCAACACATTGCCTCTGGTGGTATTGTTGTGGCTAGTCGACATATTCCTGGGGACTGCCGTGTCCACTTATGGAGCATTCTTTGCCATTTCGAGGATGAAGAATATGATAGCACAAGTTTCTCTTATGAATAAGCTAAAGGTTTTTGTTGTGTTTGTGTATTTTATAAGTTCCATAACCGTTAATGTCTCGGATTCACGGGTGGTGGGGAGAACAGTCACGCGGCAGCCTCGGGCGTGAGCGGACGTGTTTTACCCTGACTACTGTTGACGTAACGAGCCATTTATATACCCTGTATACGAGAGTACATACAGTTATATAATCAACGATCCAGATCCAAAGTCTATTAACAAAGTTGTAGCAAATACGATAAATGTATATTCTTTTCAGGTTACCATTTTGGGGGTATGTCGGTATAAAAAACGTACAATATTGTTATTTTTCAGGTTGACACAGAGTCTAAGCGGAAGAGAAGGAATACAAAAACAATTGCTATTATCATGATGGCTTATAGAATTTTTTTAGACATTTTTCACTTTTCGGGCAATCTTAGTAATGTAGGATATGTGCACGGTATGATTTTTTACAAAAATACGATTATGATGTATGCTTTACATCTATAAAATAAACATATTGCAATTAAAATATTTTTAAATATAAATAACACTCAGTATATTATTATGCGGTATACAGTACCGGGTATTTATTTAAGTTTCTTGAAAATTTTAGGGGATATAAAATAAGCGGAGTAGAAGACGCGGGGAAGATATTGGCCAAAAAGCAATTTTTAATAATACACCATTAAATTTCTCTATTCATCAAAATTATTAACTCCCATTATGCCATTCATATTGACATAAAATAATGAAAATACATAAAATAAATAACTTTACTTAGTAATTATAGTAATCTATTTACTCGCGTTGTAGGCTGTTCAGTTTTATATCATACTAGCTGCGCCCCAGGGCTTCGCTCCCGTGGGAATATCGGAATGATATATAGCCTATAGCCTTCCTCGATAAATGGGCTATCTAATACTAAAATATTTTTTCGAATCCGACCTGTATAGTTCCTGAGATTAGTGCGTTCAAACAAAAAAAACTCTTCAGCTTTATAATATTACTAGCTGCGCACCAGGGCTTCGCTCCCGTGGGAATATCGGGATGATATATAGCCTATAGCCTTCCTCGATAAATGGGCTATCTAACACTAAAAGAATTTTTCAAATCGGACCAGTAGTTTCTGAGATTAGCGCGTTCAAACAAACAAACAAACTTTTCAGCTTTATAATATTAGTATTGATTAGTAAACATTCAATTCAGATATCGAATTCTTCTAAAATATCAAAGGTTTTTAATGTACTCCGCTTACTTTATATTCCCTGTGTTTTCAAGACTGCATAGATAAACACCCGTTATATAATACTTCACTTCATTTTATTATCATCCGATAAGCCTCTTGATGGCTTGGATGATGGTAGATATAGTTAAAAAAATTCAAATAAATGATGGTCAAAATAAAAAAAAAAAAACTTTAAAATACCCAATAATTCTTTTGTCTTATTTTTCAGACATAGTGCTTTACAGCTACTTTTTCACGCGTCTAAAATACTTCGCGTTATGTTCATTGCATGTATTTGTTTACGTGCTGTATGAGGAAATAGTGTCGAAATTACAGGACGTCAGACACGAATTACAGAATCTAGCAGATTTGTTAGAATTTGGTATGGATATTGTGGTGTTCACGATATATAATAAATGTTAGCACACAGACCAGTGGGGCGCTAGTGTCACTTCTAACACTTCAAACCTGTCATCTGTGACGTGCAGACGTATCCGTTGAGCTGTGTGCCTACTTACTGATATCTGAATCTTTTATTTAATGCTCACCTACAACCATAGGACATAACAGATATTATTATTAAAATATTAAGTTCGTCGTTCGTAGCTCACTGAGGGAGCACTAAATGCTGATCCTGGCAGTCTATATTTCTTGATCATATCAAACAATAAAACAATCATAGTCTCTGATTACAGTTTTGACGACCCAGTTGGCACAGTGGATATGATAATGGTCTATTCCGCTGGAGGGTGTGGGTTCAACGCCCACGAGTAGAAAATTATTATGTGATTAAATTGTAATTTTGAGATTTGAATGAGATAAATTCTATAGTACAAAAAAATATGTATAAGTATGTCAATCAGTTACCTATTTTTCATAGTACAAGCGTTGCTTAGTTTGGAACTAGATGGCGTAGTGTTGAATGTCCAGAGATATTTATTTATTTGTACTTAACTAATTCAGAATACATCGATTCGTCGCCAGCATTCACCGAATCAGTGAACACAAGAATACAAAACGTCGGGAAGGCATTGGAGTTCTTACGAGAGATATTTGTTCAGATGAATAAATCTAACGAGTATATGGTCTTTCTTATATACATGAGCCTAGTTTCTCGTCTTATACAATCGGGGTTAAATGTTATAATGTGTAAGTATAGCTCTAAGTAATCCAATAATTTTGACCTTTATAGGATAGAAAACTTACTATTTAAATCGACGACCCGATTTGCAACGGTCTATTGCGCCGGGGGTGTGGGTTCGATCCCCACGAGTAGAAAATTATCATGTGATGAACATTGTAATTTTTTACTGCCTGGGTGTTAATGTATCTATACCTATATAATGTGTGTATTTAAAAAAACTATATCTATCAGTTATCTAGTTTCCATAGTACAAGCTTTGCTCAGTTTGGGGCTAGATGGCGTTGTGTTAAATGTCCAAGAATATTTATTTTTATTATTTACTTATAAAAATAAATATTCTTGGACCAATACCAATGTTGACAACATTAGTATTGGCTCTCAAAAATAAAAATTCGAAATATAATGCTAGACGTTCACATGTCCGCATCGTACGCATCGTAGACATCGGATGCATTTATTTATTTAGAAAATGATGTAGACCTATGGTCACTTAACATCAGGTGAACCGCATGCCCCGCTTACCTGCTATAACATAAAAAAACTAATCTTGTGTGGTTACAATTGAATACAGACACCTACCATTGTATGATTTTTTCTTAAGCAATTTTTTTCTGTACAAATATAATTTCATGTTACAGTCAGTGCTGAAGGTACATCTGCTTCGCTAGTGCTATTCGTCCTTTTCGTGTTCCATCACATATTATCCCTGGTGATGTTCGTGGAGCCTTTTAGAGGCATAAAAATAGAGGTGAATTTAAGGTCACCAATAGTAATAATAATTAGTTGTATTAAGACGGTTTATACTCACTGTTTTTTAACTCGGTGTACGCCAACACTTTAAGTCCTCCGACGATAAACTGGGTTACTTATAGTAATAATATTATATAAATTAGTCCTATACTATCCTAGAAATAGGATACCTCTTCAGCAGAACCTAATTATTACCTATCTGTACTAATATTATAAATGCCAAAGTCAGTCTGTCTGTTCCTCTTTCACGGCCGTAGCGCTGGACTTTTTTTTCAAAAATCAACCTCCAAAATAAATAAATGGGGGGGGGGTGAAAGTTTGTATGTAAATTAAAATCATCGTTCCACTTTTACGGCCGACCCTCTGGACCAATTTTGATGAAAATAGCACGCGTGCGCAGCCGCGGGCGAAAAGCTAGATATTAATAAAAAACTCTATAGTCAAACGCTTTCGTATCTAAATAAGTGTCAAATCCTATCCTTTCTATATGTTAATTCCTTTGCCAATGTCCCATCATTATTCTTCTACTTATCTACTTCCCTTCCTTCAAGCCGGCAAGGCATCCATGACACTTTGATGTTGTAGATGTTCATGGGCTGCGGTCAGTCACTTAACATCAGGTGAAAAGCATTCTCTGTTTGCCTGCTATTAAAGGAAAAAAAGGCGGCAAGCCCTCTACGACACTCTGATGTTCTAGATGTTCATGAGCTGCAGTCAAGTCTGTAACATAAGAAAAATGTTTCAGATGCAAGCTATGAAGCTACTGGTAGCTCGCATAGCCACTACGGCGTACGTGACCGACAGTATCCCACCACCGCTTGACATGCTGTATGGAGAGGTGTCCGCTTCTGATTTCTACTTTTCACCGCTTGGAGTATTCACAATTCGACGGTCTTTGTTGACTAAAGTAATGCTTATTTCTAATACAGAATCCTTTTTCATTATTAAGAGCAAACATAAAATAATAAACATTATTGTTTTAGAAATATATACATCTATATATTAGTGTTAGGCCTTATATTATTAAACTAGCTGTGACGCGCGGCTTCACTCCCGTTGCATAATGTTCTATAGCCTATATTACTCGTGGATAATATAGCTTTCGAATGGAGAAAGAATTTTTGAAATCGGTCGAAACAAACTAAAAAAATTTTCCTCTTTATAATATTAGGGATAGAAGGCGCTAATTCCGATTCGAAAAATAGGTTTAAATCGATACAGAGAAGGTTTTTACACTTTTCAAAAACGTTAATGTAATCAGTGCGACTCGACTTATTGTAGTAGGTGCAGTAGATACTATATTTTTGCCTTTTAAGGAGACGAAAAATCGCTAAAATTGTTTTCTTGACTAAAATTGCTCAAGGTGTGCTAGACTCCCCGAATAATGCGATGTCAGCAAACTCCTTGTCTATGATATTAAGATTCAAAGGTGCAATATATAAAAAATAGGTTCCTATAAATAGAATAAAATAAAATAATATAGAGTGTGGGTTCGATCTCCACGAGGACATAATTATGATTTTATGAACATTGTAAAATTAAAAGGTAGAAAATTCTACCGGGTGTTAAATTATCTATACTATGTCGCAGATATCTGCAGTTTCCACATTACAAGCTTTGTTTAATTTGGAACTAGATGACTTCGTGATAAATGTCCAGGAATATCTATTTATATGTACATTTTATATCTACTAATCGCATGAAACATGGGTGTCTTTCTTAATATATTCTACATATTGTTGTTATAAGCTGCAGTTTTTTACAATTTCTATTTGCATTATGAATGTTATATTTATAATTGTTTTCTCTCTTTCAGACAATGGGTGCTGCAGTCTCTTATCTTGTGATTGTGATTCAATTTAAAATTAAATGTTAAAAAATTACTATGACTGGTCGACTATTTATTTACCCCTCTATCAATTAACACTTATTCTCGAAGCCATCTTGCATGAACTCTTTACTTAGGCAAATTATGCAAACTTCCATGGGACTGGCGACGCGTTAGCCCCGAATTTGGATTAAAAAAAATCTGAAATCTGAACATATTAAAAATAAAATATCGATATTGATAATATGAAACAAATAAAGTTATGCCAAAAATCATGAGCTTCATTTACATCCCTACTTAAAGAGACTTTATTACATGTATATAATATATACATATAAAATTATTTTGTTGGTGAAGTTGAGAACGACAGTATATTTCATATTGAACTTGGTCTTTATTTTGTTTTTGATAAGATCTTTACTATGTTATGAATAATTATTGGCTTTTGGTATGACATGTGTACTGAAGAAGCTTGCTAAAGTGCTGTTGTTAAGAAGTAATGTAATGAATTAATCGTAAATTATGTTTTAAGTTACGGTAATAATGCCATCGTTACTTTGGACAACTATTTTTTTTATGAACGCTTGTTTGATGAGATATCAAACTATCATTAGAAAAGGTTTTTATCGGAAATAGGTAAAGGATTTTTATCTATGACCAAATAATGAATCGAAGGCACTTAGTTGTATCACTATAACCTCAAATCGAACACAAATAGTAATATATTATGTAGTAATTATACCCACGTGTATTGCTGAGAAATATTACTTAGGAATATATTAGTATATTTAAATCGATCATGGATAGAGATTGTTTTTAAATGACAGTAATTACTTTTTATAGAGCAATACAACTTTTTAGTCTAAGTGCATACATTTGTTTTAATAGTACAGCAAAGTCCATAGTTCAGTTAGTTGGCTGAAGTGTGACTACTGGTTAGTTCCTATAAAAATAAAACACTCATGGACAGTACAATATCCTACTAAGCGTACGTGTAGCGACCGAAACTTGGTTTCAATTGCTCGTTAATGAAAACGGTTCGTATCTCTAATAATATGATAATCTAATGATATATACTATATGAGAGATACCTATTTCTTTATGGGTATAAAACTACTTCAATTCTAATGAAATAACTTATTAATAATTATTTCATCAATATTTATCCTGTTCATTACATTTTACGTATTCCTTCTTATAGTATATATATTTAAATTGTTATACACTTTCACTCCAACCGTGGCAAGAGGGGCCACTGAAAATCAGCGCTTCGGCCGTCAAAGACGCCGGTGCATACGCTGGGTGGCCACCTCATTTAGCTCTGCAATACTGCACAGTCGTGACATAGGCGTAATGTTTGTTATCTATTATGTTCTTCAGTGCTGTTGTAGAGATAAATAAAAGATTTTTCTTTCTTAGGAATTTTTAAATTTTTCTTAGGAACTGGGCCTAAGCTGGTTCCATGTACAATGGAGTCCAAAAGATGCATCGTGCGTGGAACTATGGTTCTTATCCTGCATCTGATGAGGATATTCGCTCTCGCACCAGTCAGTATCACGAGAGAGCGAGACGGGTACAGCATTCAGGTCTCCAGGACGTATGCTGTTATTGGATTCATTGGGTCTATTTTCCTGAGTTCGTATTGTTAATAAACATCAAAATCAGAGCTATTTTTAAATGTACGTTAAAAGTTCTTGCTTTTGATTCTTGTCTTCTACCGCCACTGAACGTCTCTTGCATCAAATTATTATATGATTTTAACTAAAATACTTTTTGATAGTCTATAATTATTCCAGACTAGCTGTTCCGCACTTCTTCGCTCCCGTGGCATAATATTATATAGCCAATGTTACTCGTGGATAATGTAGCTTTCAAATGGTGAAATAATTTTTTAAATCAGTCCAGTACTTTTTGAACCTATTTATGGCAAAGAAGCAAACAAAGTTTTCCTATACTAGTATAGATCAATTACAAATGTAATCAGTAGCATTATTCTTGTATAATTATTCGGGCTGAAAAGAAGTACGTATTACAGATGTGTTGCACTTATTCTCCGTATGGAAAGACATACAGATAAAGAATAGTCATTACACGATGTCAGACTCACTGCCCTTGGTGATATTGTTGTGGCTTATCGACGTATCCCTAGTGACTATAGTGTCAGGATATGGGGCGTTCTTTGGCATTTCGAGGATGAAAAACTTTATAGCACAAATTTCTCTAATGGACAAACTAAAGGTAATATTGAAATAAACATCTTTAAACGCAAAGGAAATTTATTTAGATCAATTATTATAAAGTTTTCCAACATCAGCATTGAAACATGCACAATTATTTTAATACCACATTCACACTTAGGTTTGTTAGAAATTCATGGATATTCTGTCTTTATTGAGGAACAAATTACCCGTATAATATTTTGCATCAACCATAAACCCAAGTGTATATTCTTTTAACCATTTTTAAAAAAATACCACATTGCTCTGTTTCAAATTCTGTGTGACTAGCGGCCGCTTTCAGTAATGTATCAAAGATTATGGATAGATTGGATTCTCAGATTGAATGACATTTGATTGTCAAAAGTCATAACAAAGGCTATCTGTCGACAGCGTATTGAAATCAAAGTAAGTGCAAAATAGATTTGCCTGACTTTAGTAAGCAAAACAAGGGATACATAGAATATTGAAAACGGCCGTAAGAGGAGCATCTACATTTTAACGAAACATGTTAAATTCTGCATGTATTGACGGTCTAAAAACGTTACATTTTATGTTATTGAACAGATTGGCGCAGAGTCTAAACAGAAAAAAAGGAATACCAAAAAAATTGCCATCTTTATGTTGGCTTATAGAGCTTGTTTGGATATATATCACTTTTTACACAATCTTTATAATATTGGATTCATGTATGGTATGTATATACAATGTATATATTTGGACGAAGAATAATATCTGTAATTCGTACCTGAATTGGTCGTCTTCCCTACATGAATCAGAAGTGAGCTATAATGATCCCCATTCACATTTGCCCTTTTATTTTATTCCCTAAAATTACAAAACCTACAACAATTTTGAGGGATGTTATCGACCTATGGAAGGACGTTTGAGAAAGCAATGGCTGCCCTTGCAACGTTTTATATGTCATCCATGAAAAATAAACAATCTTTCGAGATATTTAAACATCATTTTTTAGGTCCACCAAACTTACTTAGCCATAATTTAGAAAATATAGAATTAAAGTCTTTTTGACGCTATTTCCACATTTATAAATATCCTTTACTTAATTTACAACTGGTTTCGGAAAATCATCGCCAGGTATTCAACTTAATAATATAATAACTTCCCAGCCGTGTTCGGCTACAGCGACCGCTTTAGGACTCTATCCGGTGAGAGAGCTAGGTGGTATAGCTCTTTCGTGTGCTTTAAAGTGACTTATATAGCCACTTTTGGCAACAAACGTGCGGCCACACTGAGCGCACGTTAGCACACCATTATCATAGTTGAAAGAAATAGATGAGGGCGGTCGAATTTTGCGCTCATCCCTCTTTTGATCTAGGAGTTTCCTTCGATCAAATTCGAACTTGTTCATGTTGGAATGAACAAGATTTCTTCACTCACTACGCTCCGCTGCTATTACCTCCCATCGTGATGTATTTTCTGAAATGCATTTCCATCAAGAAGTAACAATATAGTCTATCAAATATACTTCAAAATTTACAATAACTTAACTCTAAATCTAATAGTTGCTAGACCTTCTAGGTAAACACAACCTGTAATACTAATTTATACACAAATATAACATTAACTTTAATCTAATTTTGATACAGAAATAAAATCTAAACTTAACTTTCCAGACATAGTACTGTACGTCATTTTTTTCACGCGTCTGAAGTACTTCGCGCTATGTTTGATGCAAGTATACATTTTTGTATTATATGAAGAAGTAGTCTTGAAGTTACAAGCTCTTCGCCAGGAGTTACAGGACCTAGCGAACTTGTTGGAATTTGGTATGGATTTAATGATTTTGTATAGTATATAACGAGCGAGGTAAGCTAAACACTTGTGTCGTTCTCGCTTTTTAATTTGAGTGTAATCTTTCAGTTTTAAAATGTGATAAGTTGAGCAAATAAACTCCTTCATTTGAATATTTTACTTAAAATCATTTATTTAACCGTATGACCCAAATATAAATTTAGAGTTCCGTAGCTAAAAGGTTAAAACGGGACTCTATTGCTATGCCTCCGCTGTCAGTCTGCCTATCACCAGGCTGTACCTCATAAACCGTGATAGATATATAGTTGAAATTTTCGCATTCGAGCCCAACTCGCACTTAGCCCGTTTTTGAACCTACATTGATTTCTTTGAGAGCCTAATCTTAAGTAAGGAAACCTAGTGTTTGGTTAGTTTGCTAAACCGGATTGATAAAGAATAAAGGTAGATAAAATGATATCTGATGATCTAATGAAATGATTCAGAATACATCGAGTCATCAGCCTTCACCCAATCAGCGAATACAAGGATACAACACGTCGGGAAGGTATTGGAATTCTTGCGGGAAATATTTGCTACGATGAATAAAAGCAACGAATATGCGGCTTTCCTAATATACATAAGCCTTGTAGCTCGTGTCATACAAGCTGGATTTGATATTGTAACTGGTGAGTATAATGATGATGATGATGATGATTCCCTGGCCGTAATCGGCTACAGTGACTGTTTGACAGACTCTAAACTATTTTTTTTTATTATTTATTTATTGATTTAATTTACTCCTTTTTAATTTTTTTTTATATTTAATTTACTTATTATATTTACTCTTTTTCTTTCCTTTAGTTTCCTTCTATCACCTGTGGTTTCGGAGGTGGGCCCTCATAAGGGTATGGCGTAATGAGTGGATACTCTATGGTAATTGCAGATAGAGGACGATTCAAATTTAAAAATGTCACCCTTTGCTTTTTGATGACTCATTCTTATTTCAGGGCACACGCTTAATTTAAAAAAAAAGGTCTAACATAAATAAATCATAATAAATGAACAAAACCTCGCCGACCCTTTTCATTCTTTTTACGTGTAGGTACATGTTCTGAATGTCCTGTAAACAAATGAAAGGCTAGCTATGTAACACCTTATCTATTTTGTAATGGATGGGCTGGCAACGTCGCGATATAAGTATTAATAGGCGTGCTTACTTCATATAAAAAAAAATTGCAAAAGGGTCGTTTTGTTTATGATTGATCGATTAGATGACGACTATGAAGTCGTATATCTCATTGGATATTCAATAAAAATTACTTTTCTTTTATATACGATATTGCAGGAAAACCTCTGTTACCCATAAATCTGATTTTGGAATACTTTCCTAATATTAAATAAAGAGCCTTTTTTACAGCCAGTAATGAGGGTATTTCTCCAACAACATCAATGTTCTGCTTTTTCGTGTTGCATCATACAATTTCCCTCGTCGTGTTTGTGGAGCCTTTTAGAGGAATAGATGTTGAGGTGAGTTTTAGTTCTGTATAAATCGTTATGTGAATATAAAATAAAAAAAAATTAATATTGGAAAATTCCAGAAATTTTAAATGTGAAGGTTTGCATATATGGATGTTTCGATGCCTGCAAATAAATGCAAAATAAATTTATATCTACCTCTTCCTCACGTCTAAAACCCTGAACCGATTTAGATAAAATTTTGTACAAACATTCTTTGAAACTCCAGGAATGACATAGGATAGTGTTTATCCCAAAAATCCTTCAAGAACGGGATATATACGCAGGTGAAACCGCAGAGCTCAGTTAGCCCCTAATGAAGGTATCAATGTTTCAGATGCAAGCTATGAAGCTACTGGTAGCTCGCATAGCCACTACGGCGTACGTGACCGACAGTATCCCACCACCGTTTGACATGCTTTATGGAGAGGTGTCTGCTAGTGATTTTTCGTTTTCACCGTTTGGTGTATTCACGATTCGACGGTCTTTATTGACTAAAGTAATTATTACAATACAATTGCTTGCCTGTTCATACTATAATGCCATCAGATTTAATTATGATATTTTCTCAGGTTCTCTAATCTCGGCCAGAAATAAAATTTACTCTGCACTAAGTAAAAATTAGTGTTGCCTTAATTGATGTTAGTTTTGTTTACTATACTTTATAATAAGTAGTATCACCATGCATGATGTGCTCACTAATTTAGGAATTACACAAAATGTTTGTGTGAGTGTCGTTTAGAGCTAGTAAGTTTTAGTTTCAATCTGTGAACCAAATAAAAAAAATCGATATCCTGCGTGGATAAAACCGCTTATTTAAGACATTCTTTTGATATTTTCATACATTAATGTTCAATTCTATTTCAGACGCTGGGTGCTGCGGTCTCTTACCTCGTGATTGTGGTGCAATTTGAAGTTTAATACTTATGTATTAAAAATATTTTAAAAATTAATTAACAATTGCACTATTACTAAGAATAAATCAAAAAGTTTATGTTTTTTTTTCTCATCGGGTTGGATAACAATGATTATATGAATAATCTGACCTTTATGAAACAATATCTAATTAAAAAAGGAACCTCGGGTCGCTTTCCAGGGAGGACTTGTATTTTAATACCATAGTTATCCACAGTATATTGACATGGTAGATACGTATGTCGGCACCCCATTTCTACCCGTAGGTGTAATAAGAGGCGACAGAGGGTAATTCTGCTGCAGATCAGCGTGAAGCAGCTGCAACAGCAGCAGGCCTGCATTCCCATCCTGCTAATAACTCCTCTCCCTCTTCCTTCTCCTTCGACTCTTCGATGTTGTAGATATTCATGGACTGCAAACGGTTACTTAGAATCAGGCGAACCGCATGCTCCGCTTGCCTGTTGTAACCTAAAAAAATAAAAAAACAATGGACTAGGAGTATTGAAATTTATTTATTTATTTAATACTTTTTTTATACACTCCACATTAAATATATAAAAGAAAACAGTAAAATAATAAGGTTTATATAAAAAGGCGGCCTTATCGCTGAATAGCGATTTCTTCCAGG
>LQNK01001231.1:39850-65193 GCA_001586405.1 Phoebis sennae
CTATAGAGTTACATAGTGTTATAATGGATACTAATATGACTGTTATAGCATTAATATGTGGAAGTAACAAAATCTCTGTAATAGGGCGATTTTGTGATGTAACATACTTACAGAGTTCACTTATGGAACTAGTATATGGTGTAACATAATAGTACTATAACGGTTTTTATTGTCTACTAGAATTTGAACTATAATCATTTCACGCAGAACCTTTTAAATAGCAGAGTTGTTTTATAATGATTTTTTATGTCCCCTGTATAGAGCTAGGATACATCAGTACTGTAACAGGATATTTTATCTCTATAATAGTACTGAAACAGCCTAAAGCGTAAATAGATTTCACTGTATAATGGCAATTTTATCCTAAAAAAGAAAATGTTTTCTCGTTTATACAACAGCATTCCGACATTTTGCTTTACACAACAGATAATTAAGGAAAACGGTTCCGTACAAAATATGATTTGCAATGACAAGCTCGATGTTAGTAACTTATCAGTTATTTCAAAAATCGATATTTATGCAACATTCACGAAATACCAAAACTAAGTCCCTTTGTAATTGGAACTAGTAAAATGTATAGAAATAGTAAATTAATACCATAAAACAACAACTTATTTTGTACCTTTACTAAATACTGTATAGGGTCTAAATATTTATAAACACTTGGACCAGTGGTACACCCATCGTCCATAGTATATAAATAAAAAGATTCATGCGTTCAATAACTGTTTTTATTTCAACAATAACAAAATGAGAACACTTTCATAAAAATTTTTGACTTTTTCCAAAAATGCAATTTTGGTAGATACTTGTAAATTGTATATTAAAAATCTAGTTTTTGTTAGTGATGTTCGTTTAGCAAGCTCCATTAGAATTTTTTCTTGAGTGTTTTCAATTTTGTCTAAGCGCTTCAGGATCTTGTATCTTCTCTAGTGGACCTTGAATTAAATACACTGTTTTCATGTGCACAAACATACAGACAAACAAATAATCTAACCATATTTTGGGTTCTATATTGATGTAGTAAGTAGTAACACACCCCGCTAATTATTTTTTAAATATCTTCAATGAACAGAATTTTCATTTCTAAAGTTTAATTAAATGTAAATAATGTAATCGTAATTACTTTGTATTAAGTTTATATAAATATATTTATTTGTATATTTACTCTATTCTAATGTATTTAAGATTTTTATCATAATTTTCATAAAGTTAATAATTATACTTATTCATACTGTACCCCAATTTGGTTCGGACCCTAATGACAGTAAACGCAATATTTCAAGATGGTACTATAATAGCTCTTAAAAAGTTGAAGCAAAATAACTTGATATATATTTTATTAAAAATCCAATAATTCGACGGCGCACTTAAAATTTATGATAAACCTTACAATACTATATCAGTAAAATTGCAGTCCCACATCATTTCCACCGTATTTGAGATATACAACAATACAAAATCTTATTCACCTCAGATAATTCCTATAAGACATTTTAATTTATATTTTTTTCACTTCACACAGTCACGTATCGAAAAACAAGAATATTGGTGATGATTATGTGATGTAAAAAAATCTAGTATAGTGCAAAATAGTACTATAAAAGGCCCAAAAGCGCCACTATATCATTGTTTAGAGATGTACATGAGTGTTATGTCATCTGTATAGGACTAGTTTATGACTTAAAACGCTGCTATAGATTCATTATAGAACTGATTAGCAATATAAATGCGCCACAACAATGGGTATAATGCATTCTTAGAGACTTTATAGAGAAAAATAGTGTTTCACGGAATGTTCTATGTTCTTTTATATAACTACTTTTTGCTCCTTGGGCGAGACCCCTAAATCTGTAGTCAAAGATGCAACGACTAGATCAGAGAGGCAGTCGATAAGGCCGGATCCATGGCCAAAGGTATATTTTTATATTACTATATTTTACATATTGCATTATTGGCACATTTCATTTTCCAGGATAAAAATAAAAAAGGGAGTTATTTTTTTTATTTATCACTACATAGTATAAAACAAAGTCGCTTTTTCTGTCATGTGTCATGTTGTATGTCCCTATGAACGCTCAAATCTTTATAACTACGCAACGGATTTTGATGCGGTTTTTTTTAATAGATAGAGTAACTCATGAGGAAGGTTTTTATGTATAATATCATCCATTAAATAGTGGACAAATACTGTTATTTTTGAGGTTTCTAATGTGATGTCGCAAATAATTACATTTTTTCCGCTTACATTGCAAACGCAGGCTGAATCCTACGAGATTTATCAAAATAATGAGTACATTATTTTACTTAGTAAAGTATTGTACACAATGAAAAGGTCTACAGAAAACTCCGCGATAGTATATCAGCATTGCACCCGTGCGAAGCCGGGGCGGGTCGCTAGTAACATATAAACTGCACAAAATTTTATGCCAGTTCACAATCTTCGACTCCAGATTGGAAGAAGTTCCCTGCTTTTGGATCACCCAAACTATATGTCTCGGCAAAATCTACTATTGAGAAGTTTGCACGGTTTCTCGTAGTCCTGAAAAGCGCAAAATATATATAGTAGTAATATACGTATTATTTGATGTAGGCTAAAAGTATTTTTTTCTAGGTATTATGAAACTAACGAATAGTTTAAAAGATAAATAGGACTACGCTTCGGACTGATTATCTACGAGCATATACTTTTACCATAATAGATTCGTATCATCAGCATCTATAGCGTCCTTTTGCTCGTACACCAACGCTATGTACCTATGAAGACCAGTTCCTAAATACGGCGTGGCTGGGTAGAAAGGCACCACCGCGTCTCCAGACATTAAGTTCTTTCCTTTGTTGTTGACCGTCAAGAGCTGGATGAGACCTCTCAAATCTGGATTCTTTCTAGATGGATAATCAACATCTGGAAATATTTTTCTTCAATTATGAAACAGCTAAAATATTTGTTGCACACAAATATTTTAAATAATTCTTCAATTCAATTTTTTTAATAATTTTAATCACCACATAATATAAAACAGATTCGGTTCCTGCTGTTTGTCCCTATGTATGCTTAGATCTTTCAAACTAATCACCGTTTTTTAATGCTGATTTGTTAAATGTCTTAACATTTCCCTATCCATATACCTTAGTATATGGATAGGGTAATATTTTACGTGCAATATCGGGGTGGGTCACTAGTGTATTAATATAAGAATACAAAAACAACTTAAAGATAAAAAGCACCCTTGGTTACACACCACTTCAATCAATCAATCATTCGATCTGAGTAAGCTTACATTATTATAGTTACCAGCTTCTACCATCAACTTCATCTGCATGGAGGACCTTTCTGCATATTAGCATACAAACATACAAATTTATATTTTCACCTAGCTTGGCTACGGTAAAATTTGAAGTGTCTATACATCGATCAAGGTAATCTATAACCTAATTCGGCTAATAAGCTATCCGTTTTTATCAAAATCTGTTTAGTAGTAGCAGCTAGATTGACTCGTAAACATTCACATTTATATTAGTAGGAAGGTGGAAATTGGTTGCTATCTTACCTATTAGAGCCAAGGTATACAGTTCGTTCTCTTTTGCGTTAGAATAACTGATGACACTTGGAGACAGAGCCCTTAAAGCAGAGACGTAGTTCCCTAAATCTACTTCAGCCGAAAAGAATTCAGCCTGAAAAATAGGTAAAAACCAATTAGTCATTGCGAATTATTTTAATTTAATCATTTGCAATTGAATAAATAAAATGAATTGCCTAATTCATGTAAACGTAAGTGCATAATTTCTAGTTCTAATAGTATGTGATAATCATTTTGTAATGAGTTTCTCACAATCAAAAAGGGTTTCAATGACATGAAATATTTAAGTGGTGGTAGGGGAACAAGTTGATCACATACATATTGACGTTATAAAAAAAGTATTACACAACGTTAAGTAAATTCGAAGGCACATTTCTGTATTCGGTACCTTTTTTCGAATCTGCGTCTGCGATTGATAAGTAACATAGAGAATTAAGAAATTTACCACAAGGAAGTCTGACGGAGGGACGGGTAAATAATCTGGAACAATCTCATATTCTTCAAAAGCTGCAGCGACGTCGTAATTGTGGTGATCCACAGAAACGTACCCTGGAGCTGTACAGCATTGCTGCCCGGAACCTTCAGTACTTGTGAGCAAAATTATTGCGAGGAATAATAACATATTTGTTGTTAATTTCTGAAAAATGTTATTCAAATTTTATTACTATTTTTTTATTATTAATTAGGGTCCTAAATGGTCCTAATTATAATTTAGCCTACAAGACTAATAAGACGAATCGAAGAGGTTTGCAGGTTTGAGCGATCTCAACAAAATATAAAATAAAAATGTATAATAATTATACCTAATGATTATGATGTGAGATGCTAGTAATTATAAGTATAACACATTAACAAAAAATAAATACCTTCATTTAGCGTCTATAGTTTATGTTTTATGATTATAGAATAAATACAGTAGGTATTCTTTATCTGATCAAATATTTATCAACAACCGAACATGACAACTTACACTTTTAAAATAAAAAATAATTTAACGATTTTTAATTATGGTTTGTGTTTATCTTTATAGCAGACTAATTATAATAATAATTCGTTCATGACATTGTAAGTTATATCTGGAGAATTCATTTCAATATTAATTTCACCTTAAAATGACCTTAATTTGCATAAGAAATTAATTTTAAAAAGTATTTAAAAGACATGAAATAACATAAGGTCCTTGTCTTTTGATGATAACAAATTTATTTAATTATAAAAATGTATTAGTTTATTTCAGAGGGACGTATTTGATTGTATAAGATACTCGCCGCGCCCCGCGGTTTCACCCGCGTAACGTCTGATCCCGTGCCAACTCCGGGATTAAAAGTAGCCTATATGTTATTCTGAACCCTTACCTATATGTATACCAAGTTTCATCATAATCGGTGCAGTAGTTTTTGCGTGAAAGAGTAACAAACATCCAAACATCCATACATCCATACATCCATACTTACAAACTTTTGCCTTTATAATAGTTATTAGAAGAAGATTATTGATTTTTTTTGACAAAATAATCTCGGTAACAGCCCTAAGCCAGTATTCCGGGAGCTAGGAACATTTTTGGGAAGGTGTTTGAAGCAAGCTGAAAACTTGTCTGATGCTTCTTCTACGATTCCTCAACATGACTGTAGACCTGGCTAGTGACTAGCGAGCCTTTTTTAGACCTGGCAGGTCAAAAAGACCCGTCTTTTTGAGAATAGTATATTTTAGCTATAAATAATACCTGCATAAGATTACGAGTTGCCTAGAATACATTTTTATACACTTATTTATATTTTGCTAAATATTTTTGAACGCGCCTGCCAATGTTAAATCGCCGACTGGCTATTGATAAATCGTCAGATCAGACAATCATTGAAAAAAAAATTATATATAGGTATAATATATTTAAAATGTTCGGGAATGTTCCGATTTAAACCGGCTACTCACTATCCAAGTCACCATTACCGAATCGGTCAGAGGATTGCATTGCTATTTGCTGCAGTTTTTAGTTTCAAAAAATTTAATATAACTTTAAAATACTCCTGTCATTCAGTGTTTCATATGTGCATAATATATGTATAGTAGGAAAATATGTGTGTAAAACTAACTTTAACTACTTTTAAGCAAATAGTTGTACTACATGTTGGATTCGATGTTTAAATATTTCATAATTTATATCATTTCATTGAGTATGCAAGGTATAAATCATTGACTCAGGAGCCTTCATTGGTTTTAAACCTCCTTTCCTAACGATCCTTTGAGGACCATGTTACTACTAACGTTCATAAATTAATTCTTTCAAAGATTAGTCATGTTGTTTTGAAATCTGAGTACTATTAATTTAACTTCATGCAATAAAAATCTCATCGCTAGTAAGTTATCTTAAAAATAATTTGTTAACTATTATATTATGTGGCTATTTTAATTCTTATAAATTTATATGGGACAGTACATTAAGATTTGTTGAACTCGCTTCCATTTATTAAGAATTGAATTTGGGGTAACTAAAATAAAAATTCAGTTCTCCAAGCATATAATTTATAGGCAAGTATCAATGACAATTGCAATGTGTGCTTGTATACGCCGTCGCTTCTGATATGAAGAAGTTGCCAGCGACTGCGTCTCCGAGGTTGTATTTGCTGGCGAACTCTGTTACGTTGAAGGAATTGCGGTACACTCCAATCCTGGAACAAATACAAGTTACAGGAGTTAAAAGTTTAGACAAATAAAAAAATAAAAAAGTAGTACATCGTTGGTAAACAAAGTTGGTTATTCTAGTGGTTTAAGGGCCATATCCTATATTATGAAAAATATAAAAAAAATGAAGTGTGTCGTGTCATTTCTTGAAATTGCCCATTGATTTGATAAAATTTTGGTTTAATTTTTAGTTAGAATTGATAATATTTATGAGTAAACTCAATTCTATATTGATGTTAAAGAAATGGTTACAGGACGTAACCTTTATAGAGATTTTAAAATAGTTGAACTACTGGGAACTAACCACAAAATTTATGATAACTTAAGTCTATATCTAATGAGTGATCTTCTAGTGGTGAACATAGTAAGCAATATCTAAGTATCATATTTACACCCTATTTTTTGTAGACGACAAAAGACTACAGCCGATGAAATACGAAATATTTCTGACAAATGATATCTACTTAAGGATGTATTCCTACGCGCCTATTAGCTTGAAATTGTACCCCTCACATGCCATTATATTGATTAATTACCTCGCAATATCAGGCTGCGTGACATCAATCTTCCCCGGTTGTTCAAAGACAAGATGCACGAATCTCGTCTCACCAGCGTTGGGGTAAGGATTGGGGGTCAGGAAGGGCGCCACAATATCTGGGGCGAAGCTGAAGTCTCCGGGATAGTTCATGGCGAGACGGTAAATAAAGGAACGGTACAGGGGGAATACAGGTGACAGGAGATCTGGAGCTGGAAAAGTAGAATAGTTTTAAAAAATATATAGTTATAAATTTATATACACTTACTAGCTTTCCGCCCGCGGCTTCGCTCGCGTGGACCCGGCAATTCGAATTTTTCTCACCTTTTAAACCTTCCTTTTAGACCAAGATAAGATAAATCCGTTCAGCCGTTCTCGAGTTTTAGCGCGACTAACGAACAGCAATTCATTTATATATATATAGATATACTTATAGATTTATATGATATAGAGTTGTGATTGAGCAATACCTTGTTGATTGCCTTTAATAGTCTAAGCGTCTGTCTTTCTCTTATTTGTAGGCCTAAGACAAATCACTTATAGAGCAACACGGGAATGACGATAGAGTGTAGTGGCTTAACTCTGTCGTAGCACTTGTAGTGCTTAGAGACACGCTACTTATAGCGTGACGCGTACAGAGGCACCGCGCGAGTTCCTTTTGGAAATCCCGGGTTCTCTTATCTCTTGCGCAGAAGAAAGCCACCGTGAGGTTTTAGTCAGTATTTATCTGACATAACTTGACTGCCTCCCCCGACGCAGTCGGGTATCCATGCAGGATTTCCTCACGATTGCCATATAATAGAATAGAAAGCGCAATGTATGGGATTGACATAAGCTATGTAAAGCGTATGCTTACGTCAACGCAAATACATCCCTCCATTCATCCCATTGAATATCGTTTGTGCTATTTGTATAGGCGTACTAATCTCTTTTTCATGTGCCCATTTCGGTCAACAATACAGCTAGAACTAGATATCGAGTGAGCGCAATAAACCGTCTCGAGAAATAAACGCTCACATAACAAATAGGCACTTTTTACTTCGGTTGTCAAAATGCCGCAGTGTCAATGAAATATTGTAAAATAATTGTAAGTAGAGATATTTTTAAACAATTTTATAATTAGGTTAAACCTAAAACATTTCTCTCCGTTTTCTAGGAATCAAATGTATTAAGGACGGAATATAACTTTGATTTTGTATGTGACACGTTATCTAGTTGTATTGTTGATCGAGTTACGCCCATGACTACGCCAATTTTATTTACCAATCTTTTTATATTAATTCTTTATATATGTTGATAAAAATTCAAATGATTGCCCCAGTAACTCCGCAGCAGTTATTACCGGTAGAGTCGATACCACACTGTTCTTGTTTTTCATCCTACTACTATTATAAAGACGAAAGTTTGTAAGTATGGATGTATGGATGTTTGTTACTCTTTCACGCAAAAACTACTGAACCGATTGTGATGAAACTTGGTATACATATAGATAAGGGTTCAGAATAACATATAGGCTACTTTTAATCCCGGAGTTGCCATTTAATCAGAAGTTACGCGGGTGAAACCGCGGGGTACAGCTAGTACTTACATAAAAACATCAAAGTATATAATTTATCTCCCCGTATTTTACTGTAGGATATGTAAGGCGGATGAGTGAATACACTGGGCGGTAAATAATTACCCAAATTTACTATTGCCAATGGATAAACGACCTGAAACAAAATAGAGTCAGAGAAAACAGTTTCTATAAACGAGGGAACGTCATATTATAACAGATACGAATCGTCTTTATAAACGAGCAGTTATAATTAATCAATCGGTAGTCAAGTTTTGGTAGTTATGTTTACGACACGTTTAATATAGATACGCATTAGACTAACGCCTTGTGATTAGTGGGCCCGAAAGTATATTATTTAAAAGAAGGTAAGAAAACAGAGAGAAAGAAATAAATATATACAAGGACTTACATATAATTTATCTTTTGGTGCTACATCAATTAAATCGGGAACGAGTCGGGATTCTTGAAATGCCTCCTCTACTGAGAAGTCCTTACGATTACCTCTCACTGGACATTGGTTAAGGCTCATAAAATCTTGTGTTTTAAAGAAAATTGGTTCGTCTGATGGACTCGCGGAGATGAGTAGGGGCAATAAAAGGATACCCCAAATTGTAAACATTTTTTAAAATTAATCTAAAACAAAAATAAAAATAAACAATTTATTATATTTTTTACGATTTTTTTAGAATAAAATATTAAGTAATTTAACGCTTGTTTACCTGTAACCCTGCGACGCAATGCAAGAACACCTCAACTGACATTAACGACTATACATCGGAACACACAGGCACGATAAAGTATCTTTCTTTTATGTAATAAGTAACGATTACAGTCTGAAACTTATGTTCGACATTGTGTTACATACAATCATTATTTTCAGGCGTAACCAATACCTACATTTTTTATAATAGTTCTGGTAGCCTGTAGCGCCATCATGTTCAAATATAATCTAAGAATCTGAGGTATCAAGGCCACGAGGTATCAAATAAATTGTAGGATTTCCCTACGTATATACAAATTGGACCAAACTTGCGAAAAGGCGCAAGTTCACCACCCTCTCACAGAAGGCCCGATGTCAAACTGTTGATAACCAGTGTAGGTACTTTAGTACATTTATGACATACATATGTTGATAATTATGTAATTTACTTATTATATAGAATCTCACTAATTAGCGATTATTGAAATGTATTTGCAGACATTGTTATTATATAATAGAATAAATTGATCTCCCTCCGGTCGTGTTCGTCTGTCGTCACATAGGGCTATGAGAGTAAAGGACTAGAGAGTGCATCTGCGTTCGCGCGTACACTTGTGCACTATAATATCCCCTGGGCAGCGGTCTCTGTTCAAATATGCCACTGAAAATGGTCAGGGGAGGTAATAATCATATAAAATATTTTATCCTCTATATTTTCCGCAACATGTCTTGGTTATAAAAATTAACTAAATGGTATCATTAAACGCTGCTTTACACATTACAATTTGAAGCGTGGGACTGTTATGTACTGTCTTGATTGTAAGTAATTTTAATTTAATTTATATTTTCGTTGTAGGTTTTTGCTTCTCGTACTAATATATAAATACTTGTGCAATTCAAAAATGTTTAAATTAATTCTTTTCAGTCGTTTAAAAATGTTGAAAATCCCCTTATACGTGGTCGCTTTATTCATACATCACAATGTGAATGCCGACTGCTGTTCTTCGAAGACCTGTGAACCCCCGCGACACCAGTGGTCGGTGCCTGAGGCGTTCGAGAAGTACCAGATACGGGAAGACTACGTTCCCGTCCCTCCCAAAGATTTGCTTGAGGTAGGGTGCCTACACTAAGTGGGGGAGGCGGCTGGAGGAGCCGTGTGCGGGTGAGTGGACCGTGTCGGCTGTGCGCCCAATCCTCAAGGAGTGGGTGAATAGGCGGCACGGTACACTCACCTTCCGGTTGGTGCAGGGCTGTCGGGGCACGGAAGCTTCGGCAGGTACTTGTGCCACATTGCCGGGAGGGAGCCAACGATGGCGTGTCATCACTGCCCCTGCAGTGAGGACACGGCCGAGCACACGCTGGTGGTGTATCCGGCCTGGACAGCGCAGCGGGCGTCGCTGGTCGCGGTGGTGGGAAGCGACCTCTCCTTGCCGGCCGTGGTGAAAGCCATGGTCGGTGACGAGAGGTCGTGGACCGCGGTACTCTCCTTCTGCGAGGACGTGATGTCGCAGAAGGAGGCTGCGGAGAGGATTCGAGAGGATGACCCTCTCTCGGATCCTATCCGCAGGCGGAGGCGAGGGCGGAGAAGGAGGGCGTATGCCCAACAACTCCAGCCCTAGTGGGGGCCCTGGGGCGGCGTGAATGGGGATTCACATCGCTCCACCAAATAGGGCCTCTGCGACGGTTGTGGTCTCCCATATGTTCCGGGAAGACCACGACGAGGAGGAGTGCAGGATGGACACAGCTCCTTCCATCCTGCCCTCGCGGAGGGGCCGCGAAAAGCGGCCGACACCGGGGGGTTCGCGGAAAAATGCTACGGCGTGCCCGTGAGCCCCCCACAAGGTGTATGAAGGAACATCGAGGGGTTTTAGTCGGTGCAAGTCCGACATAACCCGGTCGTTTCCCCAGACGGCCGGGTATGCGAAGGCATTTCCCCTCGTAAAAAAAAAAAAAAAAAAAAAGGGTGCCTACACTAATATTATAAAGGGGAAAACTTCGTTTGGTTTTAATGAATAGGCTCAAAAACTACTGGACCGATTTTAAAAATTCTTTCACCATTCGAAAACTACATTATCCACGAATAATATAGGCTATATTTTATAGGCTATACATATTTATAACAAACATTAAGCTACGGGGGCGAAGCCGCGCGGATCAGCTATTATTAAATTTAAAAAGAATGGCTAAGAATTTCCGTCTTTTTGAATAACGGTTAATTATATTAAACGTTGAACTCATTTTTTAATTTGTCATAATGCTTCTTGAACAAGGCTTCAGACTGCAGGTCATGATCCCATCCGCTTTTATTTTTGATGTGCAAAATTCATCAAAATCCAATTCAAATCGAAATATTTTTCAAATTGGCTTTTGAAATTATAAGTTCTTTTGAAACTCGGGATACACATTTTTTTAATTCACCGCTTACATATTAATCTCCTCTCATTTATTAAATTAGAGTAATTTTTAGATGTAATGATCAAAGCAAAGGATCCTCTAGATTCCGTTTGCTCTAATATAATGCCCAACAAAATCACAATAGCTGATTCACAATTACGAATACATAGCGTCTTTAACGGCCGTTTCCAATATTCTACTTATCCCTTGTTTTGCTTACTAAAGTCAGGCACATCTATCTATTTGCACTTACTTTGATTTCAGACGGTTTAGGTCTTATTTTTTGTAGGTCAGATATGAAGACGTGGAATGCAGATTAGGTAATGTAATAAATCCGTTGCTGACGTATAATCCGCCATCAGTTTCGAGATATAATGAAGGAAAGAGCGACGAATTGTACACCCTTATGTATCTAGGTAAGTTTCACTAGAAATATTCTAATAATATAAAGCTGAAAAAGTTCTTTGTTTACTGATGCGATTTGAAAAAATGTTCTCGTGTTAGACAGAATCGAGAAATAATGTACTCAAGTTGCGCGGAAACGATAGTAAATAAATATACCCTCGAAAATTAAACACAACTCCATCTAGTTCCAAACTAAGCTTGTACTATGAATGAAACTTAACTGCTGAGAGATATAGTGAAAGATATTAAGACAAGACGTGTATTTTACGTACAGATGTTTCTTATAAAAGTAATATATTCAGTATTTTCCTTATAGAACTTGCAAATAAATAACGTTACCAATTTATAGATGTCGACGTACCGGCATTCTTGGATGCCGAGGAGAGGGCTCGCATCGGATTGATCCTCATGAACTGCCCCAACGACGAGCTTCTAAAAGGGGATGTCGTGATCCCCTACCAGCCTGCCACGCCCGCTGTCGGCACCGGCTTCCACCGCCTCATGGCCTTGCTTTATAAGCAGAATGGAACTATTGATACAGATCGGCCTGATATACTACGGTAATAGTCACACTGGTATTATTTGCTACAAAAATGTCAAATAGTATTCAGATTTTCAAGATTCACTCTCATATAAGGTACTACAGTCTATATTCCTAACATTTATTGCGACTTAACTTTGTACCCTAAAATTGTCTTGGAAAGAAAAGGTCTTTATTGATGTACCCCACGGCAACGAGCTGCTAAGAGGCGAGGGGTAATCCGCTTCAATTGCCATGGCTACATACTGTAGGGTTGCTAAATGTCTGATAAATATAGATCAATTCAATTCTTATATCTTATATGCAACGATATGATCGTCGTTGATAGAATAATGGGTGAAATGTCGTATTTACTTATGAACCCATTAATCGCTTCTATGATTTTTTAAATCGATATAATATAAGGAAATAAGCTATACATCTTTAACGCTAACCGACTTGATGGATTCCGATATAAAATCAGTTGCAATATGGAAAAACTTTGATTTTCAGATTATCCCGTCGAAACGTCGGTTTTAACGCTGTCAAATTCGCTGAAACATATGGACTGGGGGACCCAGTAGCTGGGTGCTTCTGGCTCGCTGAAAACACTGCTTGCGGAATAAGGGATACAATTAATTAGTTGTTTTTAATAAATGTCAGAACAGTATATTGTTTAATCTTCCTTGTCGGTGCAGATGCATCAAGATAAAAAAAAAATTAGAAAATGATCAGTCTATATATTGATGACCACCTTGATGTTCCAATTGTTAAAGCGTCATGGGTTACTGAGAAGACCTGGGGTCGTACTCCGACGGAGACTCGAAAAGAAACATGTTTCGATCTGGTAGTGCACAGAAGCACAGCACAGCCAATGATCAGTTAAACGGATTCAACGTCCAATCCATGCTCCAATAGGAGATACGGGACTTTTTATCTTTTATTATCAACTCTGTATTCATAATAACCCAACAACTTTTCTATTTCCTCCGCATATAAATACCTTTGAGGTTTTTTAAATGTTGTTCACCCTACCTTGATTGATTTATGGAGTTTCATCAAGTCGAACTAACTCAAGAGAATTACAAAAACGAAGGTAAGCGCGGGCCATTAGTAACAATAATAATTAATGCAGTGGCATGTGCCCCTTCATTCCTTTGTTTGTTCAGTAAAGTTCGAAAGTCAGGCTCATGTACACATAATGTGATAATAAACGTCAACAACGCACAAAGTAGGCCTGATATTTTTTTAATTCTGCTATATTTTAAGACTAATAATAAGTAAAATATCAAATGAGACCGCAATTGCAAAGATTACCCAGCGTGTAAGTTATGGCTAAGAATTGATAATACCCTTAAATTTCCTATTCCTGTATGAGTAAACCGATAAATATCGGGTCTTCAATACTCGGCAGTTTAAAATTAATTATCGCATAGTACTCATCTCTAGCCCTAGTAAGGTTTTTCATTTACATAAATATTCTATAAAAATAGAGAGTTCATTAAAAATATTGCCTGATATAGTCCAAGGAAGAACCAAATTAAATAATTAATTTACCCAGTTTTGACCATGCTCAGGCATCAGTTGCCACAAAAAATAAATTTACCGGGTTTATAGCCTAAGCCCTAAGCCATATTATAGTAGACTATCAATGTACTTCTACATAATCAAATTAGTATATTTTAAATACTGCATTGTGGGCACAAATCATTTTCTAGGATAAAAGGTGAGGTTGTGTCAATAATAAACAGTTAATTGAATTATTTTTCAATGTTAAACATGTAAACTGCACAACATTCTATACCAGTTCACAGTTGTCCACTCCCGTTCGGAAGAAATTCCCTGCTATTGGATCACCCAAATTATATGCCTCTGCAAAGTCTACCACGGAGAAGTTAGCACGGTTCCTCGTAGTCCTGGAAATCAATATAAATATGAGCTAAAGAAAGGAAAGCACAATTTATATTCATAACTGCATGTCCCGTGTGGTGACGGGTTAGAAAACATCTGTTGCCATCCCATTTCTACCCGTGGGTGACACTTTGCTGTTAAAGAATTTCATGGGCTGCGGTCAGTCACTTAACGTCAGGTGGACCGCATGCTCTGCTTGCCCGCTGTTACATAAAAAAATAAGGCTAAAAACCTGGCTTGAAAAACTGAGAGTTAATCAAAAAGTATTAGATATTCTACTTATATATTCCGTATGTCCTTTATCAATAAAGAATTAGAAATCTCGAAACTTGATTTTATTCTAGCAATTGTCAGAAGCGAAAAGATCAAATAAATCTTCACTTCGTACTGCTTAACTAGCACTATATACTTTTACCTTAATAGATCTGCATCATCAGCATCTATAGTGTCCTTTTGTGCGTACAGTAATGCTATATATCTATGAAGGCCACTTCCTAAACCAGGGGTAGCTGAGTAGTAAGGCACAACCTCGTCTCCAGACATTAGGTCATTTCCTTTGTTGTTGACCGACAAGAGTTGGATGAGACCACTCATATCTGGATTCTTTCTAGATGGATAGTCAACATCTGGAAATATTGTTCTTCAATTATGTAAAGGGTAAAAATTTGTTTTGTTCATATATTATTATAAAAATACAAAGAAATAAAAGGAAATAACTTAGATATAGAAAGACATTTCTTCTGCATGGAATTATGCATACAGATATATAAACAAAGTGATATTTTATTAACATCTGTTTAAATTTAGTGGCGTTTAGATCAATAAAATGTATGCCATAACCCAATCCAGCGACTAGTCTATGTGTATTCGAAATTTTGTCAAAATAAGTTCAATAGTTGCAGCTTGATTGACTCACAAAAATCCAAACTGTCACATTATAGTAATATTAATAGTAATAGCGACTCTTTAATGTTGTAGATGTTCATGGGCTACGGACAGTCACTTAACATCAGATGGACTGCATGTTCCGCTTGCCTACTGTAACAAAAAATTAGGATATTGGTAGCTATCTTACCTAATAAGACCAGCGTATAGAGATCGCTCTCATTCGCCTCAGGGTACCGGATAACTTTTGGAGATAGAGCCCTTAGAGGTGAGATGAAATTCCCTAAAAACACTTCAGCCGAAAAGTATTCAGCCTGCAAAAATAGATGTTTAATTTTCTAGAACAACATTAAGATATATTTAACGCCATTTTTACATATTCAGGGCTCCCTTCTATTTAATAATCACAAAGGAAAAAGTTAAGACATTTTGGAGGATGCTCTTCGATAATTACTGTACATACTACTAGCTGAGCTTCGCGGTTTCACCCGCGTAGATATCCTGTTCTCGTAGGATTTTCGGGATAAAAACTATCCTATGTCATCCCTGGATGTCAAAGACTCTTTGAAAAAAAATTCATCCAAATCGGTTTATAATTAGCTTTTAATTAGCGTTTGAATGGTGAAAGAATTTTTAAAATCGGTCCAGTAGTTGTCGAGTCAATACATTATTACAACCAAACAAACAAAGTTTTCCTCTTTATAATATTAGTGTAGATTAGTATGGATAGTACATATAAAGTAAATTTACCACAAGCAAGTCTGAAGGAGCGACGGGTATATAATCTGGAACAATCTTATATTCTTCAAAAGCTGCAGCGACGTCGTAATTCTGATGATCAACGGAAACGTATCCAGTGGCAGTACAACATTGCTGCCCGGAGCCTTCTGAACTTGTCAGCAAAATTATCCCCAGGAATAACAACATAGTTTTCGTAAATATCTGTAAAGGTATCTGCAAATATATGCAGAAATTATCGTTTCAATTAAAGCCAAAAATCAATTAATACATAATTTTACAAGTTTTCCAGGACTAATTTAATTGTTACGAGTATCGGAATATACCATAAATGGACGCGCTTTCATCGCATTATCTATGTCATGTATTCTCTATTCCGCTACCGCTGTCATGTAGGGCCTTGTACATTACAGTTTATATACTACATACTTATAAAACTATTTTCTTTTTACAATATTACCACAGATAATATAATACTATATTTTATAGCTGATTTATAATTGATATTATGTTTATGTTTATGATGTATTTTTACTTGATTTGATTTTAATTTTAATTTTAAATGTATTTTATTAATTTAAAATGTATGTATCCTCTACAACTACAAACTTGTCTATTGCATCATGTAAAGGATCCCAAAATACAGGCTTAGCCTAGTTTGGGTCCTAATCCAATCTCATGTATATATAATTTTTAATGTTGAAATGAATAAATAAATAAATAAAACTATACTAGTAATATTACTGTTTTAATGTTAACAACCCACGATATATAACATTAATATTAAAATCTCTTCCATCAATAGTGGTAGTTCAAGGAAATAAAAATTACAATTACGAATAATATATACCTTCATATAGCTTCTTAGAGTTTATGTTTTATGGTTATACAACGATTACAGTATTCTTTCGTGTTTTCAAATATTTCGACAACCGAACATGGCTACTTATACTTGAAAATTAGAAGAAATAATTAAACGACATAAAATTATGGTTTCTGTTTATCTCGATCGTAGACTAATTATAACAATAATTCGTTTATTACATTGTAAGGTTTATCTAAAGAATCCATTTCAATGTTAATTTAACCTTATAATCACCTTCATTTGCATAAGAAATGGGTTTTAAATAGTAGTTAAAATAAATAAAATGACTTAAAGTCCTTGTCTGTTGGTGATAACAAAATAATTATTAAATGATTGAAAATTAAATAGTTATAGGGTTATAATATTTTTAAATGTTGCGTATTGGAATTTTTCTCCTGAGTTGGCAGTGAAAGAAAAGAGATTGGCCACCATGACCGATATAGGCCGGGAGGTTAATAAGGACTAATAATAATGTGGTTTTTATTTATTTTGTCTGTCTTGAACTTTTGATATTAAAAATTTCTTAAATTGTATATGTTCATGGGCTGCGGTCAGTCACTTTCCATCAGGTGAACCGCATGCTTCGCTTGCATGCAATAGCGGCATAATAATAAATAACAAAAAAAAAATTCTATGAAAATAAAACCGAATTTATGAGCTTTGCACCAGAATATCTCAAGTTTATAGTTTTCAGATTGTGTGAAAACAAGAGGATTAAAGTATGACAATGCATATAATATATTGGAAATTTGATTATTATCTCCTTTTATAATCATATCGTTAATGGTTGCGAACATTATCGTTGAACTGAAAAAATGTCTCCTTTTTGTATTTGCAGTCACAAATTGCCAGAGAGTGTCTATTACTCCAGAGAAAACCCAACCAGTGCAATCCCTATGTTATCATATGATAACGTTGTAATTTTTTACTGGGTGTTTATTCATCTATATTCTATAGTATGTATGTGTTTACAAAAACAATATATTCATCAGTTGTCTAGTTCTTATAGTTAAGCCCTGCTTAGTTTGGGACTATATGATGATGTGTCATTTTCGACTAGAATATTTATTTATTTATGCACTTTATATATCTTGTCATCGAAATATGCAAGATATAAATCATTGAGCCTTCATGGAAAACCGTGATAGTGAAAACATACCTTCTTTGAAATAATATGCACTAGACGTAATTTTTTTAAAAATATAATATTATAAATTTAACTTTATGTGGCTATTTGCTACAAAATTGTGTATTTTGTGGTTTAAAAAAAAACGATAAATATGATTTTTTACGACTTTTAAAGCGTAACATAAAATCGTTGACATAAAAATCTTTTTCATTGTTAGAAATTTATCTAATGATATTTGTGTTATGAGGCAGCCAGTCCTAAAAATTATTATTTTCATGTATAATGTATCCTATAATTCATCTTCCCAGTGGTTTTTTAATGTGATCAACGCACATATAAACCCGTATTCACAAACAATACTTGTAAGTCTCAAAACGTTCTTTAATTCAAGACTACATATAAGAAATAATTTCAACACCAGTATCAAACCGCCACTCATGTATCGTTTTTGAATAGATTTAGGTGTCCTATACGTTGTGAGAACTCATAGTTTGTGTATACGGGTGATTGACAAATTTGCATAGCAATTAAACTTTTTAAAATATACAATGTAAAGCAATGGTACGATTACTGTCGTATATAAATGCAGCAGTTAATTAAGTTTTGTTAAACTGAATTATTAAGATATTTTTTCATAAAAGTCAATACGGTCAGAACTGGGGTAACAAAAACAAAAATAAATTCTCCAAGCATGATTTATTTGCTAGTATCAATGACAATTGCAATGTGTGCTTGTATACGCCGTCGCTTCTGATATGAAGAAGTTGCCAGCGACTGCGTCTCCTAGGTTGTATTTGCTGGCGAACTCTGTTACGTTGAAGGAATTGCGGTACACTCCAATTCTGGAACAAATATAAATTATGAGAGTTAAGAATGGACATGGATGATAAATCCGCGGTAACATAATCTGCGATGTGTACATAATTCTTAGAGCCGTTTTTTTATAATAGGGGTGTAATGGCCATATAGACCTTTTGGCCAAAACCAACCTCACCACCTCGTGGTGCACCCTGCTGACCAACAGACGAGGCTCTGGCGTTTGTTTAAGTCGGAAAGATACAGCTACATGCAGCTATATAGTCACTGTATTTAGCACGATTAGGGTGTAGCTTGTCCGGTTCAGTACCAGTTTCTCACAGAAAACCGGAGTGAAGCGTTTAGTGCTTCGCAGTGGTGAATGAGATCATCGGAGGCCCACTTGCAAAAATGTTCATCTTAATACATTCAGTAGTTTAGGAGAACATAGCGTACAAGGATAGACAGGACGATAGACAGACGGAGAGAAAGAAAAAAAAAATAGATAAGATATTCCAAGTACAAATTCCGACTTGTTACGATTTTATCATACCTATGTATGTATATATTACCTCGCAATATCAGGCTGCGTGACGTCAATCTCCCCCGGTTGTTCAAAGACAAGATGCACGAATCTCGTCTCACCAGCATTGGGGTAAGGATTGGGGGTCAGGAAGGGCGCTACGATATCTGGGGCGAAGCTGAAGTCCCCGGGATAGTTCATGGCGAGACGGTAAACGAAGGAGCGTTGCAGGGGAAACACTGCCGACAAAATGTCTGGAGCTGAAAATTTTTAAATTTAATTTGTATCAATTTTACATATCTAACATAGTTTTTTAAGTGTGTAAACTAACCAATGAGCCTCTGCTGCTTGAATGAATAAAAATATTATCATTATTATTATTTTTTGAAAAGAAAATAGATTATAAACCCGAGTTTTGATTGAGTGGTGACAATAATCAAAGCTATTTTTGTTAATCCCTCCTTAACGTGTATCCACTGCGTTAGTTATAGTTCTTTACAGCCTAAACATTTGCGTTTTACTTTTCTACCCTCTTTTTTAAAAATTCATGCCCATGACTGCTTTAGTTATGGGCATGAAATTTTATTTAACAAATATAGTAATAAACTACAAATAGTTCCACCAATAACTCTGAAACAAGTAATTATAACCTGGATACTGTTTCACAAATACGGTTCGAGTCGGAGCGAAGAAGTTTCCGTAGAAATTTGTATGAATCTTGTTCCAATTTTCGATACTTTCCAATCGGATTCGCATTTGTGAATAGGCAGTTATCGGTACCGTAGTATTTTTCTTTTTTATACTTACATATAAACATCAAAGTATATAATTTATCTCCCTGTATTTTACTGTAGGATATGTAAGGCGGATGAGTGAATACACTGGGCGGCAAATAATTACCCAAATTTACTATTGCCAATGGATAAACGACCTGAAACACAATATCTCGAATTAGAAAAAACGAAACCTTCTATTATGGATATATTTTATATGGTGGCTTAATATTTGTGAAACCAGACGTTAAATTACTTTTAGCAGAAGTAAATATCAAATTAAATCAAATGAAATCATCTTTATTGCGAATATGGGTACATTCATGGTTTTAAAATTATCGTTACATAAGATAAAATAGGAGACACCTTACCATTTTCTAATTTTCATGTTATTGACTGAATAAATATAAGTATGTACTTAAATGTATTGCTTCTAGCTTATAAAATATACTATTTGAAATTTAAAAAGGAAGGAAATAAAAATATAGAAAAGGCTCACATCCAATTTATCTTTAGGTGCTACATCGATAATATCGGGAACGAGTCGGTAATCTTGAAAGGCCTCTTCTACTGAAACCTCCTTGTAGCCTCCCCTCACAGGACATTGGTTTAAGGTCATAAAATCTGGTCTATTAAAAATATCTGATCCGTCTGAAGACCTTGCAGAGACTAGTAAGGGTAAAAGATATATACCCCAAATTGAAAGCATTTTTCAAATTTATCTAAAACAAAAATTATCATTTACAATTTTTACAAATATTTCTAGAATAAAATATCTAAAAATTAAATATTTTATGTACCCTATTGCGACGCAATGCAAGAACTACTGACTTAAACGAATATTAATGGATACATTTAGTACATGCACGATAAGGTATCTTGCGTTTTTATGAAATAATTATGCATAATAATAGTCTGAAACTGTTGTTATTTATTGTGTTACATACAATTCGTATTTTCAGGCATTAGCAATAAAACTAATTTGCACATCTTACCATTTATTATAATAGAGTACCGTTCTTGGACATCATGATATAGAAATTAAAATCGACAAACTGAGGTATCCCAGGCATGAGGGTTCCCTGTTTCAGTACCAGTTAGGCCAATCTTGTGAAGAGAGATACTTCACACCCTTTCACAGAAGGTGAGTTCCTCCAAAAACAGCAGTTTATTCTTCTATTAATTAAAAGGTGAAATATGCCGCCCCCGCTTTTTCATTCACATGATCACCAAAAAAAAAACAAAAGTTGTTGTGCATTTCATAGTGCATTCATGTGCCGGTCATATAGTCTATCTTTACATCGAATTACCCTCTATCGCATCTTACGACACCCACGGGTAGAAATGGGGTGGCAACACATGTATTCTTACCCGTCACCACACAGGTCGAAGTCTAGTAACTCACATATCGATATATGTTCAACTTTTTAGATTTGCTTATCAAAAGTCTAAGTCTAAAACTAATTAATGATTATTGTAACGTATTCATTATAACATGTAGACATACTGATTGTAAAATAAAATATATAATAACAAAAGATTAAATAATCTTTTGTTATTATCCGCAACATGTCTTGGATATTAAAAAGTAACTAAATGGTATCATCATACGATTCTATTCACATTACAAATTGAAGCGGGGACCTGTTTACTATTGTCTTCACTTTGTGAGTTATTTGTATTTCATTTAAAATTATATATTTAAGTGATAATTATATCAGACAAACATACTGAATAACTCAATGCTATAATTTTTAGTTTTAATATTATTTCAACGACAGAATTAACAACTAAATAAATAATTCCTCGAAAGCAATTATTACTGCGACAATTAATTTTCGATATTTCGTTTCAATAAAAATAATTTATTTGATTTACAATGAGTCTGACTCTGAACTCTGTTTAAAAAAAATTAAGTTCACAGTTCTTATTTAATGTACCTACTATGTTTAAGCAATAAAATAATACGGGTGCAATTTAATATATTTTATTAACATCTCTAGATCAAAAAATGTGGCTCCCTTTCGTTGTGGTCGCTTTTTTCATACACAATGTGTACGCCAACTGCTGTTCATCAAAGACCTGTGAACCGCCGCGACACCAGTGGTCCGTGCCTGAGGCGTTCGAGAAGTACCAGATACGGGAAGACTACGTTCCCGTCCCCCCCAAAGATTTGCTTGAGGTAGGGTGCTTAGATTAATACCGGGGCCGGTTCGTGGCCGTGGGGTTCGCGGAAGAATGCTACGGCGTGCCCGTGAACCCCCACCAAGGTGTGTGAAGGAACATCGAGGGGTTTTAGTCGGTGCAAGTCCGACATAACCCGGTCGTTTCCCCAGACGGACACGTATGCGAAAGCATTTCCCCTCGTAAAAAAAAGGGTGCTTAGATTAGAAAAAAAGGAAGAAAACCTCAGTCGATTTTGAAAACTGGTTAGCCTTTTCGCCTACCTCGACCTCGCCTTGTAATGTATAAACCTTTCATGAGATACCACACTCGACTATAGTCATATATAAATCACCTGTTTAAACAACCCTATCTTCCTAGCCCCCTACCGATTTCGATTATCTCTTAACTCGACATTTTCATTGTTTAAAATATTCGCTTACAAATTTTTTTCAAGATCGGATTAACGATACTCCAGCAATCTTTAGACATTATTCCAAATTCTCATCTTTTATCCTGTCCTTATACCTTACCCTTCTTTAGAAGTTTACTTAAAGTCAGGTGAAACGTATGCAGACAAGCGGAACATACGGCTTAAAAACAATAATACAAAGGGTCCATTAGATTTCGTTTGTTGTAATATAATGCACAATACAATTACGATAGCTGAGGTTTTTGCTTTCGAATACCTCAGTCGAGCGTCTGTCGATGAAATGGTATATACATAGTCTGAATACCATCCTGTAATTTCCTAAGCTGGGGTTTGTATAACCCCGGATCTTAATTCAAACAACAAATAGGTGTTGCATATGATTAATAAACTTATAGTCCATCATTCTGGATGGCTATGTATTGGATGTTTGAGTTTAACATACATTTTATGTGAAAATATTTAAAGAAGCTTCTTAGCAAAATAAATTTTGGTTTAAAGATTCGCATTTCAAAATCTAAAAGCGTTTTTAACCTTAATGAAAACAACTACGTATATGATTTCAATAATGCCAGTTTTATTTTTTGTAGCTCAAATATGGGGACACCGCATGTAGATTAGGTAATATAATAAATCCGTTGCTGACGTATAATCCGCCATCAGTTTCGAGATATAATAAAGGAGACAGCGACGAACTGTACACCCTTTTGTATCAAGGTAAGTTTCTAGATATAATATGACTAGATCCTAATTAATAATATGAAGCTGGAAAAGTTGTTTGCTTACTGATGCCATTTAAAAAATCTCCCTGGGATGAATCCAACTTTTTTAATGGTTTAAATTATAAGAATATAGACTACTAGGTATACCATTAATAGAGTAAATCCTTACTCGATTAATGGTATTGGTTACGGGAGCAGCGCTAATCAATAAATATACTCTCAACTAATATTTGTATTTTGTTTAGAGTTGATAAATTTCCTTGAATGTAATGTAATGGTCGGTAATTTTTATTTTCTCCTTAGCACTTAATAAAGTGACCTTTTGCAGATATCGACGTACCGGCATTCTTAGAAAACGGGGAGAGGGCCCTTATCGGCTTGATCCTCGTGAACTGTCCTCACGACGATCTCCTGTCAGGCGACGTGGTGATCCCCTACCAGCCTGCCACGCCCGCCGTCGGCACCGGCTTCCACCGCCTCTTGGGCTTGGTTTATAAGCAAAATGGGACTATTGATACAGATCGGCCTGATGTACTACGGTAATGATAGTCACAGTGATATTATTTACTGTAGGCCAAATGGCCGGGTATTTAGTTGTTAAATTTTCCATATTTTAACTTTTCTTAGTTTTAATGTTTGTATGGATTTTCAAGAGTACCCTTGCGTACATGCTATAGCCTATATCGGAAACATTTATTGAAATAGCACGATTTTGAAACCAACAATTTTCTTGGAAAGAAAGAAGTCCTTATGAACTGCCCTTACTACAACGAGATGCTGAAGGGAGAAGTGGTAATTAGTCGTGTTCAAAACGGCTTAAAATGGAAAACGCAATAAAACGTTATGCTTAATTCAAAGCGCAGACTTTTTTTTATGCTTTAATATATTAGGTGCTCACTGCTCAATTGTTTACAGCTATGAGATTGCGCAGGAATGATATCGCGCAAGCCGCGGCGCACGTTTTTTAGCATTTCAAAATGAAGCGCTTGTTAGTTGTTACGCATAAGTGAAAATTTTATCATTTATTTGGATTATAGTTTGAAGTTGAAAAATGTAAAATTTTAAATATGAAATTATTTAAAATAAGATATATCATTGACGTATCTTTCAAAAATAAATAATATAAAAGTTTGTGGATTTTTTTAAAAGTAACTCATTTATAATAATATATTTTTTTTTAATACGTTATGTTAGTATGATAATCCTTCTAAGCAAAGCGTAACAGTGTAACAACAGTAAACAACAAAACTGGTAAACTTCATATTTAGTATTTACATTCAAATTTAAAATACATAAAAACTAAACTGTATTATGCTGCATTGTTCTGCATTGCACAGAACCCTGTAATGCTTAATTTTTACGCAGAATAATAATTGTGATATGCTTTATTTCAGGAACTTGAAATTTAGCCTTTATTGCGTAGTCTTTAGAGATGAAAACAAAGTCATCACTCATCCAAAAGGTTCATTTAATATGCTCTTTTTCCCGTTCTTTAAATTTAACCTTTAATACGTATGTCATAGAAATGAAATTCAATGTCAACAACACACGCATGACGAAAATCGCAATACGCGCACACAGGTGATCAATCAGAAATACTTAAAAGTAAATTAGATTTCCAACAGATGGCGTTAATATTAAGATAGTACAAAAATATTTATCAAAGTTAAAACGCAGATAAGAAAGTGCTCAAAATAAAAAACACATCGTTTAAATGCTCAATTTTTATAACTGCGTTTTTTATCTGCTATATAATATAACGACCACCTCTACCCAAATGCCCAGTTCCTATAAAAATAAAACGAGTCGTTTTACTTACAGACAATACAATATCCTACTAGACGTAAGTCAAAAGCGTTTCTTTAATAAACGTGACGTTAACTTATCTACCAAACCAACACTAAAGAAAAAGAAAATCATTCGACATTTGTAATTCGTAACTATTGTTTGAAAAAATACAATTCTTATTAAAGGAATTTAAAATAAAATCTATAATGCGATTCAGAAGCCTCGTAGCGCCATCTGTATTTTTCAAAT
>LQNK01001231.1:65350-106504 GCA_001586405.1 Phoebis sennae
GTGAAAAATTTATGTTTTGAACACGTATTTGTGTTTTGAATAAATCGCGGCTCACAGTGCGGAAAACACACCGATGTGTTTTACGATCAAGTCATCCGTGCGGCCTACACAAATATGTTTTGTCCAAAAACAAAAAAAAATGATTTGAATAAAAAAACGAACACGTTATTTGACTCAAGAGTACATAAACGACTGATAAAACCAGAGATATACAACATTTTCTATATCTTGTGCCTATGCAACGGTTGAACGTCGTTAATGGGACAATAATAAGCGATAAACTCGTCCCTTCTTATTGATTGGATCAATTTTTGAATCATAAGATACTTTTTTATCGTTTTTCAAAGCAAATAATAGGCGCCAAACCGACTTGATACAAGACAAGGTACTTACTCCGCAGCTGAAGGATCCGTAATGAAATTGTAATACGGAAAAACTTTACTTTGATTTCCAGATTATCCCGTAAAAATGCCGGTTTTAACGCTGTCAAATTCGCCGAAACATATGGACTGGGGGATCCCGTTGCTGGGTGCTTCTGGCTCGCTGAAAACACTGCTTGTAGTATTAGAGACACAATGCATTAGTTGTTTTTAATAAAACATCAGAATATAATTTTGTTTTAATCACAATATGTTGTTTAATTGAAAAGGTGCCAGTTTATGCAGATATTATTTTTATTTTATGTTACGGCAAGTAAGCACAGCCCATGAACATGTACATCAAACTGACGCAAATGTCCTGCCGGCTTGAAGGGAAGGGTGAAATAATAAGACGATTAATGTTTGGAAATTGGGTGAGGTGTACAACAGGATGGGAGATGAATACAGGCCTCCGGGCCCACACTCGCCGTACGAAACATGTGCTATACTTAATTCACGGCGATCTTATGCTTGGGGTAACCCAATCGTACAACGCTTGGCTCCCACGGATAGGTGGCGCCACAAGTCACTTCACTTCCAAATGTAGTAGTATTTAGATTACAAGTACATTCTTATGTTATGGGTTCGGTATGTTAGTTATTGAACCAGTGTCAAAGGTCTTGGTTAGGTCATGTTATACCATTATAAACATTCCCATCTCATCCAAATATATATTAATATCTACTAATATTTATGTATGGCATCTAACATCAACTTACCTGACCCAAAGCCATATCACCCTGGGGCAAGAATTGCATTAGGATTAACATAATAATTAGAAATTTATTAATCAAGTATGAATGTTAAGTATTTATGCAGATAAAGTCCAAGAATTTTCAAGTTTATCATGATTCAAGTCAAGAGAAGAGCGTATTTGTCCATCAAAGGCCGGCAAAGCACCTGTGATACCCCCGGTGTTTTAGGTGTTCATAGGCGGCGGTGATCATTTAACATCAGTTGACCCACTTGCTCCTTTGCCTGCTCTGCCATAAAAAAAAAGACTACTTATAATCACACTCCCAACATTTGGGCTCAACCCCAATAGGTCAAAAATATTTATTTATTAAAATTATAGAATGAAGAACAGGATAACCGTGCATTATGGCTATTATCCTTACTTAATTCACACAGGTATTCCCAATGTGATCCATCTTAATGATATACAGTATGCCACTATTTAAGGTAAACCACCAAATTTATGACACATATCAATTGGAATGATTAAATCGACAACCAATTAAAAAAATATTTAATACCAATAAATAATTGAGTGGTTCTTAACCAGGCCAGAATAGAATGAATCATTTAAAATTTTCTCCTTCTGCTAGCATGAGATGTGTATATCTATTGAATGTTGGTTAAAGTTTGTAAATATGAACCTATGTTGTGATCCTAACTGAGAAAAAAGATATGCAAAGTCGTTCATGGGCAAAAAGTTGGGAACCCATAATCTTGAAAGTTTCTTAAGCCTCAATCATTTTGTTGCATATTTGGTTCATATTTTAATAATTGAAAAAACAAATATAATTAAAATTATGGAGGTTAATATCTATTGAAAATAACTTTTAAAACATTAAATGATCCATAAACTTTGAGCCTCCTTTAGTATTTAAAACATGTTTGCTTTTCTTTATTTGTTTAACCTCTTTTCACTCAAATTATTTATCTTCAAGGTAATGGGCCTGAAAAAGAATAAAACTGGAATTATCAAAAATTTACATACATCATTTTATAAAAATTCATAGTCGAATTTTTTACCTTTGTCTAGTATATTTTAAAGTATATTTGTACTTACTTATCGCTAAAACCTAAATAATCTTATAATGCAATGTCAAGCAACGGACAATGGATATAAATATTATTTTTATACAAAACATATGTTTAATGTTTATTGACATTCTTAACATTGACTTTTAACAGAAGCCAGTTGCCAGCTTTAAATTTGATTTCTAAACTAGAAAATTATACATAATTTCTGGATTAGAAATATATCCTTTCAATTTATTAACTTTATTGAATTGGTTTTTAAGCGAGAATTTCTTAGATAAAGATTAATTTATAATTTATGACAATGACATATTAAATAGGTTCCCGAGTTAAAAATCCTTAATTTAATCTGAATCGGTCTTCTTGAGTTTTATTTGTAATCTTCTTAAATTTAATGTGATAAACCTCTTAGTTTAATACAAACATTATTTTTAGTTTAGCTACAGCTGACATTACGTAGAATTTGACACAATTGAAACTGGCAGCCCCGATGTTTTCTCTTGTTCCGTCCGATGGTTTTGCTTTTAAAGTGATAAGAAAATTAAATGTAGTAATTCTCAGTGATTAATTTACGTAAAGTCAAATTAGTTTCTTGGATTTCTTCGCTTGCTCCTGGTACCAGCAGGTTACATCCAGGTAAGTCTTATTGCGCATTCGTTTTATCCATATTGAGTAATGACAATCTTTGCACCAATTGTACAAAATCTTTATCAACCTTGAGTGTATTCGTGTGTCGTGTCTTGGATAAATAAACTTTAAATAAGTACCCTTTAAAGTTTATTTATCCCACGCGCCAACAACAGAATTTGGACAGGTTTAATCGTGGGCTATGTGAATTGAATTTGAATAAAAACCATGTAATTTTACGTTGTCACCTGTTTTTAAGTATGCGCTCTTTGTTTATCGTAATTCGTGTAATCGCGGAAGCTACAAGCCAAAAACCATTTTGTTGAAATCATTTTTTGTGAGGGTAGAGGATAAAACATGTGGAAGTTTATAATGTTACATGTGCTTTGTTTTTCGAAACTATCTTTATCGCCCAATATGGTATCTTTTCATAAACTTGAAATAAAGCCAAAAGCCACAAGTCGAGCACTATATATACCATATAGTGGCTATATGAAAACTGCAATAAAATTTAAGTTCTGTTGTTATCAAAGAGATGCCCAACTAGAATAGAATTGTCTAATGACTAATAGAATCTAATAAGATTTTTGCCCCCATATTTTGATAAATATAATACTTACTAGATATATTAATATGATTAGTAATTTTAAGTTGATAGGTACTTGGGGTAGAAATATTAGGAAATTGTAGAAATGTAAAAATAATATGTATGGATTGTTTTCATCAATGTCATAATTACAAATCTATGTATATAAAATTCAAAGGTGAACGGGGAAAACAGGTATATGTGGGTGAAACCACGGGACACAGTTGCTACTATAAATAGTGTAGTAAATGAGTTTAATGTTCATTTTGTTATTTTCAAGATTGTATTACCAGAAAAATAATTATGTAGTCCAGAGGTCCAAACTACATGTGAAGTTGTATCTCCTAAATATGGAGTAGTTGTGTATGTGAAGATTAATCTCCTACACGTAGAGTTAGGTGATGAAGCTGTGCTCTGTGGTTTCACCATTTGCACCTATAAGCTAGCCTTCTTCATAAATCTGTCAATCGATATTGAGAAGAACTATTTTTACTCTTTTACTTTACATTATTACTAAATGTTCCACGCGGCTTCACTTCCACAGCCTATGTGGTAAAAGAATTTTTGTAATCCATTAATTATGCCATATTCCCATTCCATTCTACTTTGCTCCTAACTTTCTATAATTAATTCTCTCCTTATCCTCTCCCCTTGCTTCAAGCCAGCAAGGTAAGACAATTTGATATTGTAGATGTTTAAGGGCTGCGGTCAGTCACTTAATATCGGGTGAATCACTATAGCATTCAAAAAATTACAAACAATTACATACACAAATTCTTCCTCTTATATTAATATAGAATTTGTGATTAAACCCAGAATAAAGAAAAAAGTTGTGTATGGATTGTGAAAGGTGTATTTTTCTCGGCTAGTATTCTTCTATGTGGAGCCCCCACTGCAGAGTAGACTTTGAGTATGGCTGTTATAGATTATACAAAATACTTTTTTTTTACTTTAAATATAATATTTTGGTTTTTATATTCATATAAATTCATGCGATGCTTAAAAATTTGTGAATACCTTGTTATGTCAGTGGTGCTTGAGGCAACCAAGATGTCCTGGTTTCTAACCCTGGCAATGACATACAGAAAAAATTATTCATCTGTTAGAGCATCAAAGGCTGATCTTCTACTTACTGCTAAATAAAAATGGATCAGTAGGCGGATTTAACATCCTCTCCATGCTCCAATAGACATTTGATTTCACGCTTATAGAATTTGTACTCCAGATATGAATTATGCCCATGAAAAATTCATCTTTTGTTGTTGTTTCAATTTGAAACAATACAACATAATACATGAGAATAAGACAGACCATTAATTTTGAAGTAACAGACAGTAGTTATTGTAGAATATACAATCATGTACTTAGCATGATTTTGTATTTTATATGTACAGTAAACCATTAACAGACAAAAATTTTCCAAATGCCTTTTAATATTTCAAATTTACTTTTACATAATTAGGTATAAAATTGTAATGGTTCCTCTTGATAACTTTTTATATGTAAATTTTATATACCACACATCTTCCTTTCTAGGCAAAACCATTTCTTGCTCTTATACATCTAGACCAGACTTTAATGAGAATCCTATTAGAGAAATTATTATATTAAGAAATGTTACCTTATAAATAAAATAGAATCACTATCATAACATAGTTAAATACAATTTTTCTTCATGCTGTCTGTTCCTATGTTTGCTTTGATCTTCAAAACCATCCAATGGATTTTGATGCATTTGATAATAAAAATGGAGAAAGAAGGAAAGAAAGGAAGTTTTACTTCCTCTTGAAAAGTATATAAGTATAACATGCATAATATAGTACCTGCTCTGCCGGGTGAAGCACCAGTACTCAATATTTTTTTAAATATTTTTATAAAGTAATGGGAAACAATGGTCCTGTCTCCCGTTCATCAAGCCATTCAGATAACTTATTCATATATACTCCTTTTTATTACCCTAATCATACCTATTTGAGTGATATGTTTTGATTGTCCCTAGTAAGTTTTTCACCTGTTCCATGTTTAACTTTAAAAAAAGTTGTTTAATCACAGTTGCGACTAAAACCATGGGTTGCAGGTAGTCATAAATATAATAGATCAGTAAACATATGAGATAATGTATTATAATAAAGGTGCCGCAGCCAATCTGCGTAATGCGTCCGTCCTTGAGCCCAACAAGGTCACGGTTTGAAGGGCGTCTGGATGTCAAAGTATTTGTTCCTACATCAATCGAGCTAGGGAAGATCGGGTTTCTATGATGAGGTTTTTGTTCTGTTAATTGAGATGGCGTGCTTTATAAGCTGTCACGGGTGGAACGTAATACGGTGAAGCGACTACTGCAGAGAAAACAACAATTTTATTTTGGGTTATTCTATAAGTTTGGGTAGTTGGGAAGATCGGGTTTCTGTGATGAGATTTTTGTTAATTAATATAGCGTGATAATTAATAAGCTGTTTTAGATAGTAGATACGGGTGGATAAGCGTAGTTTACGGTACGTGGAAGGTTTGGGTCCGCTATCCACTCCCAATGTTTTTACCGATCAGAACCTAATGTTAATTTTCTAGTGTATTAAGTATTAACACTACGGCGCTGAAAAGTTTTATAAGATCTACAATGAATTGTAATTACTACTCCTATATGTATGTTAGTGGTGTACAATAAAGGATTAAATAAATAAATAAATGTTATTTACTAATAATTGTTCCTAGATCATAATGGTGATGGAGATAGTATTTGGACTAAATATCAAGGTACCGTCAAACTCCTGTATTTACTTCACCTTTCACACGCACTGTCCACGCACACAAACACGCGTGTTTCAAACATATGAAATTCGCGCAAGAGTGGTCCCATGTAACCCGAGGTATCATGTCGGTGAAACGTGTCAATGTGTGTGCGCGCGATTGTGAAGTTTAACTTATATACCTTCTGTTCATCTATATTGTGGTGTCTGTTCCTATATTAATCGAGTTATAGGGAGAAGCAGATTTTATCATTACCTGGGAATATAATCAAATAATTGACAGGCTTTTGCTTTTGCTTCAATCTGTTGAATTATTTCTAGCATTATTATTATCATTGTTTATAAACATTAATTTAAGACTTGCCTCTTGTAATGAATGAAACGATTTTAAATATTTACAAAAAATCACGATAGCTATATTTATGACTATTATCTTTGCATATCGTATTTACAAAACATCGAAGTAATAAGAATGTTATCATTTTATTTTATTTTTCGCCATATTAGGTGAAATATAATTAATATTTTAAGACTTTAGAGAAAACTGTCATATTAGGATAAAAAAAAGTTTATAACCAGGTTTGGAAGTAACAATTATCATTGATCTTGAAAAATATAATTTTACATGTATCACGAATTAATAATTAATTCTGGTTATTTATTATCTGATGATCGTATTCCCAGAATTATTTTTAATAAATTTTGAATATTTCATCTTGATAATTTTAACCCTGTTTTCGGAACAAATGGAAGGAATGTATCCTAAAGGCTCTATTATTTCTCATCTTAGTTTATTGTTATAAACATAATTGACCCATTGTATAATTAGTTGTATTGAGACGGTTTATGCTCACTGTTTTTTAATTAGGTTTCTTCTCATGAGTCTAGTCTAGTTTCCATACAATAAGTTTGTATTTTGGCGGTTATGGTTACATTATGAATATTTACTGACGCAATTGGGATAATCACGACTCATAGGTCAGCCGACCTTTAACGATATGAGTTATCGGTTTTATTTAAACACATAAAAATAATTGAAAAGTCCCAATTAGTACACATAATATAACTTGTAGTATTAGTCAACGAATGTGTGACTACCATCACAAAATAAGCCTTTCCTTATATTGTTCGTAATAAATAACATTATTAAGTATTTGTATACTACAACCATCTATGTCTTGGGGACCTTCAAGAGAAGAACCAAGTCGATTTTAAAAGACCAGCAACATAATATTTACAAGGCCTCTGGCTTTGCGAGTGCTTATGGGTAGCGATGGTCTTTTATTCTCAAGAAAAAGTCTTGATATAAATTCGTTACTCTATTAATTAGCCTGCTAGCGGCGCCTGTTTTACCCATGTAACTTATGATCCCTGGCAACGCCGGGTTAAAAAGTAGCCTGCATGGTATTCTGAACCCTTAAATGTATACCAATAGTAACAAAGAACAAACATACATGCATCCTCGCAAACTTTGGCATTTATAATAGTATTTATAGGATAGCCTTCTTCGATTTGTGCTGTATCTAACAGAAAAAGATTTTTTTGAATCCAGTAGTTCTTGAGATTAGCGCGTTCAAGCAAAAAAGCTTTTCAGTGTTATATTATAAGTAGTAAGAGTAGGTAATACCTATACCTACTGGGGATAGATTGGAATCTAAGTTAAGTAACTTTATAGTAGTAAAGCAGATGGAGATAGAAATCTTAAATGGTTAAGAATACCCTGAATGCCCGAAAGATGGTTTTATTTTTCAATGTTTGGTTTAAATTTAATGTAAATAAAGCATTTCTTTGAACGGTCATTAAATATCGCTGGCTTAATTTAGCACAGGCAGTATTTGTAAACAGTAAAAACCGGTCGCGAAACAGCAGGTCTTAAATTGGTTATAACATACATACCATATATAAACATAAATATTTAAGATTATTAAATAAAAACATCCGGTGGGTGAATGCCAATTGAACATTAAATAAATTTGGGGGATTCAATACGAATGTTATTTGACTATTTACAAGCTAAAAAGTTTTCAGTGGGGGTTTAGGATAAGGTCGGATTATGGACTGTATATCGAGTATTGAGGGGCCCACTTCTTAAGTCCGTACCTAATATCTTTTTTGCCTATTTTTAAGTGATTGGAAAGAAAGAAAGATTTATTCAAAAACGACACAGAACCAGACATAAATAATCACTTACACACAAGTAGCAGTGTGGCGTTGAAAGGGAAGCTGCTCAGCGTATGCTGTTCCTACGTTAGTCACAGCGCTGATTTTCAGCAGCTATCCAAATAGCACCCCTCGGACCCAAACTAAGCAAAGCTTGTACTATGAAAACTTCATAGTACAAGCTTAATTTTTTTTGTAAATTTATACTATAGATAAATTAACACAATTTCATCACATCATATTTTTCTAGTCGTGGGGATCGAACCCACACCCTTCGGCGCAATAGACCATTGCTGTATCCACTGCGCCAATAGGAACATTTATAATTCTCATTAAAGCCTACAAATAACCTGAACTATAAATAAACTTACAAAATACATTACAATGTTGCACAAGGCTTGATTTAGCACACATGTGTTTTAATAAAGCCGACGCCGCGCCTGTAATTGCATATAACATGTACGTACGAACTTGGAATATTTTTAACCGGCTTTAAATTCATATTTTCTTTTTGTAGGTAGGGACTTAAAGTTGTTTTATTAAGGGACCAACGATAAGAATTTCAAAATCATGTAATTCGAGTGCGTATTAAATAAAACTTTTTTAAGGATTTTACTTAATGTATGGAACATGAAATTCGTTTTATGTTACAAGCCAAAGGTTATACCGATTATAAACACTTAAGATGGAATATCTGCATTTAAAATATTGTCATTTAAAATGAAGATTACGAACATATACAAAGCTATGAAGAGATCCCATACAACTAGACTTTAATTATATTTTCAACTTCACAAAAGTTACGAAAAAAGTACGTAACCTTGATTTAAATAAAAATAATGATTATTAGAGGCTTCATAACCGCAAGCACTTAATCATGCATGTAGGCAGTTCAATTTCTGAAAGGAAGTGGAACTGCAATAAATATAAAACTTATTATTCCAATATCAATAAAGTGTCGATGCGCGTAACAATCTTTATGACACCGGTTTTGCAGGAAAATATCCTGAGGCGTAATTTGAAATTATTCCTGATTTCGTATTGAATTATGTAAACGAAATGTTTATTTACGTGTGCGTGTGAGAATTAATTGGTTAAATTTAATTTAACAGTATACGAACACATAATTCACATTTTGTAATCATTTGCGGTGAATAGTTAGGTGCCCTCACTTTTTTTTAAACATGAGGGCAAAACTCTTTTGAGTTTTGTTTAAAAACTGTGCTATGGCAAAGTTTGGACTTGATTGGGAATGTCCTTCTTCTTCTATCCTTCCATGACAATTAAGCTAAGCTAATATGTCTTTGAAATGTTATTTAATTCCTTTCATTGCCTCTGTTTCTACGAAAGTTATCGTACTCTTCAACAAGTTAATTTAATTAGGATTTATATACAAGAATGGGTGGCAACGATTCCGTGCCTCGGGCCCGCTTATATATGTAGAATGTCCGTTCTTCTGTGTAGGATTGGAAATTGTAAAATGAATAATTTTAACTAGATGTTTAGCACGGCTTCGCTTCCGTAGCATAATGTTATACAGCCTATGTTCATCAGGGACAGTGTAAGTTTTCAATGGTAAAAATAATTTTGTCACATCAGTCCAATAGTTTCGGTGCATATTCAAGTCAAAAAAACGAACAAAAAAATTTATAATATCAGTGTAGATTAATTAAAGATTAGTTACGTCGTAAGAAATAATTAACTTTTGAGTTTAAATCCTAAGAGCGGTTACGTCCTTGAAATAATCGCTAATTTTCCTTTCAATTTCACTTAAACGGTGATTCATTCTATACAAGCTAGCCAGACCGTGGGAGCGGAATTAGAATCCGCACAATTGTTTAATTAACACCAACAATTACGTTATAATGGAGAGAGTGCACTAATTTGAGATGCATTCACTACTTAAATCTATACTAATATTATAATGAGGAAACATTTCTTTGTTTGCTTGTTTGTATTGAATAGGCTCCGAAACTTCAGGACCTATTTAGGTGAAATTTTGCATAGAGATTCTTTGAAACCCTAGGAATGTCATAGGACACATTTTTATACCGAAAATCCTACAGGAGCAGGATATATAAGCGGGTGAAACCGCGGAGGTTAGTGAGTAGATTGTAATGTTTTCACACAAAATTACACATTAAATCACGTTGAAATCAGGAAGCTGTATCTTCACTCTATACAGGCTATATAACATTATGCTACGGGAGCGACGCCGCGCGGATCAGCTAGTCATTAAATAAAAACGTGGATATAATTACTGCACCATTGGTTGCGGCTCCCGTTTTATTTATGACGGCGCATACTACATGCACGGCATTATTTATATGCTTTACGTTGACTTATTTTACTGCTGTTATTTTTTTCATCATTTCTCCTTTTTGAAGGCGCAATATCCTCCACCCGTGGTCTAAAGAGTATACAGTCGTTGCACGAAACTGTCACATAGACAGCATCCCAATTCTTCTTTAATAAATGTCGACATTTCCCGTTCGTGTTGTGGGACACGTCTTTCAAGGGTGACGAAAATTTGTTTGGGTAAAATTTAAAAGAGTATCGTCGATATGTATTGTAATTATTTTAAATGTTTTCTAACTTAAAATAAAGGAAACATGAACAGTCACTTTCTAAAACTTCACTTTTTAAAAACCATGATTTTTATATTCCAATATGTACAGAATTTGTGACAGCCCTGAGCCTTTTTGCAAATGTCAAAAATCGTGCAACCACTGTATGATTTTAACACCGTAGTAATAATAATAATTATTATTATCTTTATTTTGCATTTTACAATTTTTGGGTATTAAAGTAATGGGGCGCTGACTTCCTTGCTAGGAAACCTTGTAGTACTTCGTACTACTTTGCTTACGCAAATATTGATTGTGAATCCGGGTGTTATTGTATCTAAATGGCCCTATATCATCTTGTCTCATTATGTATCTAACTGTATTCAAAGAAATATTTTGCTTAGATTACGTAAACTTAGTTCATAAATCATGCCACCACTGCATGAGTTTAACTCTGTGGTACTACCTACTATATACACAAGTATTGTTTGTGAATCCGGGTGTTATTGTATCTAAATGGCCCGTGTTCAACGAAATATTTTGCTTAGATTAGGTAAACGTAGTTCTGTCCATGCAAATTTTACTTTCTCGACCCGAATACCGGTACCAACGATTTCGCAATGTCCATTACATTGTTTTGGACGTGATTTCCCTTCAATTGTTCACGAATTAATGTAGTAAAGTACGTTTAGTTTGTTTAAAAGACATATGTGCTTAACTTTCGGATTATATGTTACTACTGTTTATTGACCCTTCGAAAATTGTTGACCTTGATGACGATACCAAAAAATAACAATAATGAATAAATAAAAAGTGATTTGTTTGATGTATGTTATAATCTCACTTCAATTTATAAGTCTTGACAGCCAATATATTACTTCTAATATAATATAGTAATTCAGGCAACCATTTTATTAGTGCCTATTTTCCGCGGCTTTGCTCCCGTAGAATTAATGCGAGATTAACCCGGCGTCATGGGGGTGGAAAAGTGTTACACGGACGTTGGGGTGGGTCTCACCGACCCGTTCATAAAGTCGAAATTATTTCAATACTTTATTGATAATAAAGATTATATTTATTTGTGTTTATATTTTTGGGTATTTGTGTCATTCAATGAAACACAAATATTATGTTATATTGTGTTTTAAATATATATAATAAAGAATTTAAGAAAGCACTAAAATTATCAACAAAATTTTTCTCTTCTTTCTTAAGTGTTATTATATTATTATTAATTAACAATGAGTCTTAAAATTTTATTGGAACTTTTTTGTAGGTAAATAAATAAATTAAAACAAAAAGAAAATTAATCATTTGGAATAATTATCTTCGGTACAGTCAGCACAGAAAGGTACTATATAATAGACAGTGGAATATCATTATAATCAGACTCTGAGCTATCCTATTCTGTGTCAATTGAATTACTACGCTCACTCAAGTGATCTTCATCGTCACACACATCCTGGCTTGACAGCTCAGAATCAGAGTCAGACTCTTGTAAAATTGCCAGAATACGCTATCGTTCAGCCTCTTCATGGTCATTTTTTACTAAGTACCTACAAAAAATACCAATAAAATACATTGAACTATATATAATGAACTATATGTGTAAGTAACAACAAAAAAATCAAAGATAAAATGATAAAAATATATATAATAAGTAAAACAATATGTCTACATAATGGCGCGAAATTGTTACACCGACTGCGGGGATGGGTCTCAGGTACCCTTTTTAACTTTGTGCACCTGTTTCTCCCACTGCGGCCGTGGTATGTCTAAGGTATTTCTTGCGATGTATAGGACAACTCAATAGCTCCAGCTATTGAGAAGACCAGCCACGTTATACGCATAGTAACCGAACTACAAGCGAAATAAAATGTGGTGGGTCGCACAGACCCAACCCCCATGACGCCGGGTTAATGTTCCAACTGGCACAACTTTTCAAATGAGACTAGCAGTTCCTCAGCAAAGGGTATTCAAACAAACATACTTGAGTTTTATATTTAAGTATAGATTTAGTTTTTGCAACAATTGAACCTTCCGTGAAACAAATTATATCTGAAATATCAGTCGCATGCAAACACCTTATCATGTAACAAAATATGACGTAGGTGATATCAACGCGTTGATTTATAGTAATTGATCTAGAATCTAAGGTCCCTGACCCTTGGTTCTATTTCTAGCCGTGTAAACAAGTCCTAGTAATGTGTTAGGTATGCTAAAACCGTTTTGCCGGAAATTATGAAAGCTATTCGTAATATTCTTTCGCTAATTGTGATTATTCTGTCATCGTGGAACTTTAAATAGATTGCGGCATGTAGACAATGAATAAGAAACATGTTAATTTTGTAGCATTGTTTCTAAAAGAGCCGGACGAGAAAAGTATAACATATATCATAAAATAGTTTTCTAAATATAGATACGCGGTCACTAGATGCATGCTTGATAATATGAGCACATTTATATGGTAACAAAATAGGATGAAAGGGATAAATCTCGTTAAGATCATTTTATCACGCATTATGCTACGGGAGCGAAGCCACGCGGATCAGCTAGTCATTAGTAAGCAAATGCCTAGTAAATGTTCCTATAAAAATAAAACTACTCGTTTTACTTACGGATAGTACAACATCCTACTAAACGTAAATCCAAAGCGTATAATGAACGTGGCGTTAACACGACCACCGAAACTTGGTTCCGATTTGTTGATTAAAATTCGTATCTGTTATACTATGAAAGAAGGAAAGACAGAAAGAAATATTTATTTCGACACACATAATACACAATATACAATCACATACAAACAAAAAAAAAATAGAAAAAGACGATAGAAGACATTAAAAAAAGAAAAAAACAAAATGACGTTCCGGTGTATAGAGGAACCGGACCTATATTGACAATCTGATCTGCTAGCAACGATTCAAAGTTAGCCAGGTGTCACTCAAGCGTGAAATAGGCAATTCTTAAATTATCATCGGAAAAAATTAAGAGCATTATAGCCAATCAGATGGATCAGCCATCCGAATTATATTGAATCGTTTAATACATTGTTGCGAGCTACTCGATTTCCCTTACCGTTGGATTTATATAGGGTTATATAGAACCTTAGGATTGCTTTTTGTGACGTGATTGAGTACAAAATAAAATGTAGGCCTCTAAATTCAATATTGTTTTGTAATGTGTTGACAATTGTTATTGTCAGATTTTTTTTATTGGGCAAGAAGATTCAAAAGTTTGTTTTATTTTACATTATTATTAACTCGTGTAGTTTACAGCGAGCGTTCGCTGACACCCATTCTGTTTAATTATGAAAATACTTAAAACAAACAAGAAATTTAAAATTATTATTTGTCAAATACTATCCGACATCAAACATTGTTAAATGATGTCAGTATACCAAAATAATAAGTTTTACAACATGTTTTTACAAACATAAAACGCAATATTGGCACCCAAAAATGCAAGTCACGTGTAATTATTGAAGTTGAAAGAAGTAACCTTCAATTATCGTAATAACATAAATGTAAACACTTTGAATGTATTATTATAACTGTCTAGGCGCCTACTGTTGCATCACAGTATTTATGCGGATTTGACACGAACAGATAAAAAATAATAATAAAGAAAATTTTATAAAAATTGCACGGTAATCTTTACTTTTCTACGAATATTATAAACATTTGTGTGTGAAAAAAAACTACTAGATCGATTTCAAAAATTATTTCACCATTAGAAAGCTGTATCTTTACTAAATGACACAGGTTATATTAAAGTCTATTTTAAAATCATTATTCTACGTGAGCGAAACCGCGTGGAACAATTACTTATTCATAAATCTAACCTAAAGCCATTAAATTTTCTTTGTTTTTTTTATGATAGTAATTAGTTTGTGTTATTTTTGCAATTCCTCTTTTTTTTTACAATATTCTTACTAATTTATTTAAAGGATAAATTAATTATTCACAATGCAAAACCACCGCTATACGAACATACACTTTTGTATTTTTTTTTTCAAATTACTATTACAACATGTGTTTAGTTAAAACATTTTTTTCCGCAATTTAACTTGAAAATAAAGATATGTAAACGCTAATATTCGAAACTACCAGATGGATGTGAAAAATTGTTTCGGATTGAGATTTTCGTAAGGGAAGTTAAAAGCTATCTAGCATTACGCTTCTTCACGGGTGAAACCGCGGAGCAAAGCTTGTTAAAAAAATTTACCTAAGTATTTATAAATCGAATCACACGTATCCGGATGTCATGATGTGGCCAAGGAGTGCATTGTCTCAACGAAGCTTGCATTTGATTAGAGGCACCGGGGACTGTAGTGTTAGTAACAGAAGACATATGGCGCCGTAGACGTATGATGCATATAAATGGGGGTAAACATTGTAATAAGAGAAAAAAAACTATAAAAATGTTTTTTTTTTTTCGTTTTTTTTTTTGATGCATTTTTTTATTTGACGAAAAAAAGTTTTTTATATATTATAATATATTTTCTTCGGATTAGATAAGTCAATTTAACATTACATTTAACAAGTTTTTTATAGAGTCCAAGCTTTTGTTATGGTCAGGACAATTTATTCTTTACTGTAATTTTCAACTAGCTGATAAATGCCGTATTTAATAAAATGTAAAAATACTGTAGTAACTTCCATTAGTTATGCGACTTTCCATGCTCTTCTTGGTCTTCTTTTTTATTATTGTGGTGTCGTTTCAATTGAAAAAGTTACAACTTTCGTTCGATTTTAGTTCTTTTAAAATCTTGTATTAGGTACTAGCATTCCGCGCGGCTTCGCTCTCGTAGTCCCCATGATGTAATAACAGCTCTTATATAGCCTATGTTCATCAGGGATAACTTATGATTCCGATGATTAGAGAATTTTTCAAATCGGTCCAGTAGATTCGTAGTCTTTTCAATTCAAACAAACAAACAAAAAATTTAACCTTGTCTCTTTATAAAATTAGTGTAGATGTCTTTAAAGGTATTAAGATGAATTAAGTGATTAACTTAGCGAGACAACAAGTTACATAACTTTGCGATCGGATTGTCCTGTTTGTGATAGAACCAGTTTGTAACTTGTGCTAAAGTCCAAGAGCTGCGGTTAGCGCAACTTATATTTTATTGCGTAGATTACTTGTCTTTAGAAAAAACGTTGGAATTAAGTAAAGTTCGCCTCTTGGAAAAGCTATGTATAGGTAAACTAGCTGATACAGTAGGTAAACTACCTTTTCGCCCGCGTGAGAGAGTAAGGTTAGATAGCATAAGATATGATAATAATGATAGACGATTCATGATGATGAATCTGTGTAGCATAATCGCAAAGAACTTTTCATATATAATAAAAAGTTCTAAAACATACAAAAATCTTATAAGATACCAAGCATTGTTACAAGCTATTACTATTTGTCATGTATTCTTAAAAATGTTGTTCCAAAACTATTGGTGTACCTAAAAATGTAAACAGCGAAAACTCATAAAGCAGTTTTTGCCTGACGTAAGCACAGGCTACTGTTAAATAGCGTACTCTTCGAATTTTATTTTTTAAATAATGATTGCAATAAACGCACACGCTGCGGGCTGATGTGTAGGTGACCTCGACTCGATGCGTGTTGCGTGCACAAGGGTGCGTTTCGTATGTGTGTGTGCTGGTTGCGAAAAACTTATACCATGCACCATACTGTGTGGCTCATCCGCGTTGTGTTCATGTGTGCTTATATCAATATTTTATTTAGCAACTTTTTGAATACGTATCGAGGTGGGGGCAAAAAATGTTATAGAACTTTTTCTAACAAAATGTCTCGATAGCAGCCCTGATTCTGGAAGTTGGTGGTGTTAGGACACCTCCGTGCCTCGGAAAGCACTTCAAACCGTCGGTCCTAGGCCTGATCTCCTAGGTCGTGCCGGTCTCCCGTCCCATCGGATTATAAGATTGAAGGAATAGGAGTGCGCCTGCGTGTGCGCACACACTTGTGCACTAATACATCTCTTGCGTACCTGTTTAATCTCTGATGAGATTGACCACCATGAACGATATCGGTCGGGGAGGCATTAATATTAGATTTAAAAATAATTAATTGTTGCATTAAGCGCATACGCCACTACATACATATATAGGTGGCCTTGACTCGATGCGTGTTGCGTGCGATGAACGCACCCCGCGTTCTTTCTCCGTGTATGATGCTGATTACAAAGAAGATGATATAATTAATAATCTATAGTGCAAAGTCTTTCGGTTTATATAATGTCATTATATTTGATTTACAGACAGCTATTTGTAGCAATATGCGGTGCGTTGCGTGCAGTCCAAGGGTGCGTTCCTTATACTTGCGTGTGCTGATTGCAAGGAGACGATGTACTTAATACGCTATAGTGTATTCGTTTTCATTTCGTTATATCAATATTTTGTTTAAAAACGGTTAATTATAGCATCAAATAAGTGCAAACTCGTACGCTGCGGGCAGATGCATGCGTGTGGCCTTGACTCGATGCGTGCCTTGCAAACGTACCTCCTTTATATATACAACTCTCTAAAGGGCATGTTATTATGCTGTTTTATGGTCAAAATAATCATAACACCCAGTTCCTATAAAAATAGAACCAGTCGTTTTACCGATAGTACAATATCCTACTAGGCGTAAGTCTAAAGCGAGCTTAACATAACGACCCAAACTTGGTTCCGATTGGTTCATTATAACCGCTGGTTAATAAAAACGATTCGTATCTGATAAACTATGACGTTCTGTCTTTTATAGGAACCGGTGCTAAGACGCTTTTACGTCACGTATGTCTTTATTCTGGATCTACGGCAAAAAAAAATCTAAACCATAGCATATGTTATATGTTATTCTAAGAACGCAGCTTATAATTTCTGTTTAAACGCGCTAATCTCACAATCTATTGGTCCGATTCTAGTATTAGATAAACCATTCATGGAAGTTCTATACCATTTTTTTCCAGCAGCGAAGCTTCGAAATAACTAATGAAGGATGTAACAATACTTTTACAAACAATATAATACGTATCATGTAAATAAAACAAACACAAGCGTATTAAACGTGTATACACTTAAATACGGACGCGTCCAGGCTATTTTGGTCCGGTCCCATGGCGACGCATGCAGACTGCGAAGTCATGCTCGGAATTAATTGTGCTTGCTTGAAGGGAATTCATCAAAGGAAAACATTTGCTGTAGAACGTAAAATTTAAAATACCCTCAACAGAGCTGTTTTAAATACCATCATAATAAAGTTGCCTTTGGTCAGGGAGATAGGCTTCTATTCCATTTTCAAATTTAATAAGCCGACACGTGCAAAGATTGTATGTAACCTCTCTACACGCCTGTTATTTAAAAACAATATTTATTTGTGGCCTAAAAATTTTGGGTCAGTAAGAAACAAATTTACGGGCATTAATTAAATCTGTTGGGGATATTGTGTAACAAACTACAAAACAATATATTAAAGGTTAACAAAAGCTCAATTAATAAACAAATAAAATGGACTGATTATAAATAAATTCAGTCTAAGAATGCACAAACGACGCAAATAAAATTTGTTTAAAGTGCATTTTTAAGACACAATTTTGATAACGTTGTCTTTAGATAATGATATCGGATGCACTTGTTATTTTACGCGACCTTGGCAAGGTCGTTTTAATCAAAATATACACACAACATAATTATGTAATATTTATTTGATTAATAAATCACGATTGGCGCCAGTGCTGGTTCGATCTCCACGAGTAGAAAATTATGATGTGATGAACAGAGCTTGGCGATTAGTAGGGTTATTAAGATTTCCGGGATAAAAGATTTCGTATGTCCTTTATTAGATTTCAAACAATCTCTGCACAAAATTTCATCCAAATCGTTTCAGTATCTTCGGAGTCTATTCATTGCAAACAAATTAACAAAAAATCAAATATTCCCACTTTATAATATTAGTATAGATACCCCAAATATAATAATCAAGCCATACGTAGTGTTTAACGTACATATTATATGATTTTATAAATAATGTTACGTCAGACAAACAGATGGGCAAAGGTTGAGCTTATCCCGGATCTTTTTAATTTAAAATATTATATTATATGTAATAGTAGTACATATAATGTCATAATATAGTATGTATGTAGATATGAAAGAACGGCATTTAGTACGTAACGAGTAAATATATTTACCCTCATAGAAACAGCACTTTATAGTGCGATATTCATACACGGTCTTATTACAAAACAGGGTCTAAGTAAGTCAGGTTTAAACCTGGTCTAAATAATTATTTGTCAAACCGTTCCGTTTTGACAATATAACAAATTTGGATGAGCAATTAAGCAATAACATTCTTTTTTTGTACCGTTAAAAATATACATCTTATCCCATATTATCCTTTTCAACATTAATATAAGGAGAAAAGCGTTTAATTGCAATAAAATTTTATTATTATAAAAAAATAATCTGGCCTTCATGATTTGACGTATTGTCTCTGAAATTGGAACGTTATATTATAGACATGAACTCGAAATAAACCATGGTCTAAGTCAAAATGTCATATCCATATAAATCTGAATCAACTATCGTATCAAAAGTTAGACCCGCCCCAACTCTAGTCTAAAATTTGGTACTAAATACTGATTGACAAACGTCAAAATATGACATTGAAGTTAGGGTAATGTATAATATGACGTTCCAATTTCAGCGACAACATGTCAAATCACGAAGGCCTGCTTAATTTTGTTATAAAATTATGATTTTGTAGCAATTAAACGCTTTTCTCCTTATATTAATGTTGAAAAGGATAAAATGGGATAAGATGTATATTTTTAACGGTACAAAAAAAAATAATGTTATTGGTTAATTGCTCATCTAAATTTGTTATATTGTCAAAACGGAACGGTTTGACACATAATTATTTAGTCCAGGTTTAAACCTGACTTACTTAGACCCTGTTTTGTAATAAGACCGACAATGTTTTTTTTTAATTTAGATACTTCGAATAATTAATGAATTGAAATCGATCTGGTGTAAATTACAGACCCAAAAGCGAACAAAAACCTTATCGAATTATAAAAGCTAAATATATCGAATATCCGGTCGATAAACGAAATAAGAAATAAAATACAAAATAATAATGATCTAAAATAAATTCGAGTTCGCGTTCCCATCCGTCGCCCGGGTATACTCCGACTGCCTCGTTGGTCTAGTGGTTGCATCTTTGACTACAGATCACGGGGTCTCGGGTTCAAATCCCGGGTGGGGCCAAAAAAAATGTTATTGAGATTTTTCTAACAAAGAAATCTCAGTAACAGCCCTGAGTCTGGAAGTTGGCGGTGTTGGGGCACCCCCGTGCCTCGAAGAGCACGTAAAATCGTCGGTCCTGCGCCTGATTTTTCACCGGTCGTATGGATCTACCGTCTCATCGGGTTATGAGAGTAATGGAATAGAGAGTACACCTGTGTTCGCGCGTACACTAGTGCACTATAATATCTCTTGCTCAGCTGGCTAGTTTCTGTTGAGATTGGCCACCATGGCCGAAATCAGTCAGGGGAGCTATTATACTCCGATCATGCAAAACTGCACAAGTTTGGCCTGGTCTGCTCGGCCTGACGGTGTATGGTATAAATTCTGTCAAAGAGGCAGAAGATAAAAAATAAAGTATACATTTATATCAACACTGGGCAGAGGTTGTTTAAAATAAGATTTAGGTAAGAGATTTTTCATGTAAACATTTTCTTATGAAACGTATGTTGAAATGCCGGCGCAGAAAAAAAACAAAGCTCTCACTTAGATATTTTACGATGGTTAATATAATTTATTTTTAAATAATATTTTAATTTCACTTGTCTCTGCTTTGTTTATTCTTTATTTTAGCTTCTAATTGATAAAAACAAATATTTATAATCACTCCCTTCAACTAAATAAAACAAAGTCGCTTTCCCTATCCCTATGTCCCTTTGTATGCTTCAATCTTTAAAACTACGCAACGGATTTTGATGATGTTTTTTTTAATAGATAGAGTGATTCAAGAGGAAGGTTTATATGTATGATAACATCCATTAAATAGTGAAGAAATACTGTTATTTTTGAGGTTTTTGATGTAATGTCGTTAATTATCACTTTTTTTTCGCTTGCATTGCAAACGCAGGCTGAATCCTACGAGATTTATCAAAATAATGTACTAATTTTTATATACAACGTTCACAGTTTTTCTGTATTTAGTATCAGCATTGCACCCGTGCGATACCAGGCGGGTAGCCAGTCATAGATAATAGAGATAGCCTAGCATACTTGAAGTTTTTACACAGGAAACGATAAAAGGTCAATTGACGTCATGCAATTCTGAATGGATGAAAATATTCGCAGATTAGAATAATGACTTGACGTCAATTCGCAATACTTATTTTCCTGCGACATTGAAAAAAATAATAATGGCGCATTTCAGGTTATCAAAGTAGTAATTATACAGATTCCGTGACATTCCATATAATTATTTTAAAGTCTTCAAGAATGAATTATATAAACCGTCAATATTTCAAATAGTTAAATTAAGTATGCAATTATTTTTGATTGCATTGGCAACAATGTACTATTAAAATCTAATAAATAAATAATTATTAGTAATACCCTAAAATTGTAATATACTACTCCTACTCAAATCTAAGTAAGTAAGTTAAGTAAGATTTCGATCACAAGATCTTTCGATTTTGTTTTTTACCTCTTACTTACCCTTAGTTTTTTACCTCTAAAAATCATTAATCATATGAAGATTTTACGGACATTTTTTAATGGAACCTTAATCCTACCCTTTACGTTTAAAAGGTTTTCAAAGTACCTACACAGATGATTGTAAACCGGATAATCGTTTCTTATGACGTCTAAGCCGGGATGGGTCACTCGGGGCTTAAGTCACCTGATCCTTACGCCTAAAGATTTATGAATATCGCTTTAAGCTTAGCGTCCACTTGTCGACATCGTACTCATCGCAAGCATCGGATAATCATTCATAATATACTTTAGTATACAAAGTCATACGAGTACGTCTACTGCACCGTATGAATCGCATTTTATATGTACAAACATTGATTCCAATGCCTTTAATACGGACCTGTGGACGCTTAGCTTTATATCGATAGTTTCTGTAAAATAAAATTGATCAGCCGAAGCATTTGCTTTTGGTTTTAATACGCTTATTTTTGTATAATCATTATCCCAAGGAAGCATTAATTAGATAATAATTAGTTTTTATCTGAATTAATTTTATTGTATTGTATTTTTATGTTAGAGGCAGGTAAAATATCATATTATCGATAAGGAAAGAATACTACACCCTAATAAATTTACATATTACAAATTGTATTACATAAGTGCAAAAAAATATTGAAATCGATTTCTAGGAATTCGATTGTCTGATACATAGTATATTTACATACCTATTGCAAATTGTATAACATAAGTGCAAAAATTCATTCTACTGCAACCTAAATTTCGGTTTTGCGCGTCGAGAAAAAAAATCAGTTACAATATAACAAGGTAGGTACAATCACTCCGACCTTGAGTTTCGATCGGGCTTATCAAATATGCGAACGCGGGTTCATTGACACCGTCTGCATTATTTAAATGCTAATTATTCATCCTGGTTTGCATAGCAATCTGTTTTGTACAGGTACTTCAGATTTTCCTGGTCTGACTCATAAGAGATGTTATGTAGTAGTTAAATTACAGATTACAGTCGCTACTATAGTAGTACGACTTTAGGAAAACTAAGGGAGTTTTCGTAGCGACATTTAATGCCTTCCCAACCGATATCGGTCATGGTGGCCAATCTCAACAGAAATCAGTCAGGTACGCTATAATAATGCACAAGTATGTGCATACGTAAACATAGGTGCACTCTCTATTCCTTTACACAACCTGAGAGAGGATTGATCAGGCGCAGGGTCGACGTTTTATGTGCTCTCCTAGACAAGGCGGTATTCCAACACAGCAAACTTCTAGACTCAGGGCTGCTATATAGAAATATCTAATATTCTCTTGCACCCAACCGATCTGTACCTCGATCTATAGTTGAATGTAGTAGCGAAGAACAAATATACTATATTATACAGGGTGAAATCTTGTTGTCACCTTGATATAAACTACCTTTCGCACTTTGAAAACTGCATTCAGTATTAATAGTATATTCCCTTCAGGAGGCATTACAAAATTCCACCCTGTATTCGTGTGGAAATTTGCCTTATAACGTACTCTGAAGTTGTATACACATTAAAATTTTGTTTTCGATCTTAATAGCCAGTTCTAAGATACCGAACGAATCCTTAGAAGATTGTCTCGTCTATCCGTGCGTACTAATCTGTCACAACGTGTTGTCAAGTGTATGAAATGTGAGCAGTAGTACTATTGACACTTCTGTGCTACGCGCCGGTAGCGATCTTATAACGTTGTATGATGTTGGTGATGGAAACAAAGGTTCTTTTGCTAGCGATTAAAGAATTTCACTGAATTGACTACGAAAAATATAAGCTACGTAGTTAATACCTTTAAAAGTCAAAACGTTAATTTTCCAAATTGCCTTCTAGAACGTCATATACCTATATTTGTGAAATGAAATGTTCTATGTAATATGTTTTATTGAACACCCCATAATAAAAAGTAACAGTGACAAATTACATAAAAGACATAAGAAATGGCGGCCCTAGATACTACCCATTTTTTATGAGAATAGAGTTTATTCCCAAAGTTAATTCTCTAAATATTTTCCTGGTAAAATACAAATTAAGGATTTAATCACTTCAAATATGATATTTTTGAATGTTATGTGGTTGTTTACATCATGCTCACCTTGTAACGTTTGTAATTAAACGCGAGTGTTTATAAATTGTGTTATCGTGTAGCCTGGCTATGACACTGATAACGGTTATCACAATGCCGCGATAAGTGGCGCTAATGTGAGCACTTGGAATTGGTGTATTACCTTTTTTTGGTTGCAATCTTTCGTAGTATAACAAAGCTGAAAAAATGTTTGCTACAGCTGTCTGGTTTAGCATTAAACCAACTTTATACTGTTTATTTGACACAAAAATTTTCAAAAACGAATTAAAATGTTACAAAAACGAAGGAGCTATAGATTTTAAAGGAACTACTTTAAAAGTCTAGAAATAACCAGCATTATATGCCTGAATTCATTTCTGTCATTTTTTTAGATGTGCGTAAAAAGGTTCTTTCACTGTTTCATCGCTAAAGATCCAGACACTACCAAATTACGGCTGAAATTTTCAAAAATCGCGAGATGTCATACAAAAAGTTTATGTTTTACTTATCATTCTCATTATATATTTTTTCAACTCAACGTAATAAAATAAATCTCAGTACACTTAAAATGTCTACATTTATTCATATACTCATTCAAAATGTTGTCGAAACTTGCCGTCTCATTAGACAATTTTTATCTTCTTTATCATCTGTGAAAATCTGTGCGTGTATCAGCTTCTATACCATTGAAACAGGAGATGAACATTTTGAAAATGCTTCGATAATAAGAATTCATTCATTTCAGATTTCATGATCCATATATTAAATAGCTTAATAATGTATACTTCATTTGTTTCAGGTAACTCTATTTTCTAATATCTTCAGGACCAACTGCACCGGTGAGAAGTTTCAATAAATGTTCAATAGATAATCACATAGGCGCCAATAATTGGATATACTATATTTAATACTAATAAACAATACTAGCCTATGATTTATTATAAATGCACTCATAGACTAAGCAATACTTATTTACGATTAAACATGGAATAATAAATAGGGCGACTTAATGTTCTCTACATTGCAAATAAATTTAATGTTTATCTAGTTTTATCTCGCGTTTTGCATATCTCTCTATCCGCATTCTAAGACATTGTTGCTACCTGATTTATTATTTTGTATCATGCAACTTAAGGTTTTCTGGGTGCTGCAATTCATTTGCTGCTTTAATAGAGTTTATTATGCCTATAATCTGTTTTTGCCTCCAATATTATTCGGAACTTTGTCTTTGTGAAACGGGTTAAACTATCCTAGGTGTAAATTCTAGTTAGGTATGAACTGTCTCTGTACCAAATATCAGTTAAATTTCTATATAATTCTAACAATAAATGGGACAAATGCCCAATTCCTATAAAAATAAAGCGAGTTCTTTTACTTACAGACAGTACAATATCCTCCTACTAGACGTATGTCTAAAGCGTATCCATAGTAGACATGGCGTTAACATAACTACCAAAACTTGGTTTCGATAAGTGGTTTATAACCGCTCGATAATGAAAACGATTCGTATCTGATAAATATGACGTTCCGTCGTTTATAGGAACTGAGCCTAACTCTAGATCGATACTTCTACCTCTTTATATTTAAATCGACCAATAACATGCCATTATTTTAAACCAAAAATGCTTATAAGAAGCCACAATATAATTTATAAATCAATAAAGAATAACATTCGCCGTGTCATGATGACATAATGGTTACTCAATTGAAAACAAACACTTCAATTATTGTATGTAACACAATCGCAGAAGCTTTCAACATACTAATGAAACTGTAATATTTTATTTTTAAAAGACAACCAAATATTTGATAAGCTGACTAATATCGGCTAATAATATTTAATAACACAAGAATTTGTTTGTTTTTTTTTAGTCATTGTTTTATTCGTTACACATGTGTGTGAGACGTGTTCAGTTTAAAGAAAATGGATCAATTTTGAAAATTTTATTGAACGCTGAAATATTACAGCAGTAAGAAATGGTGAACCTCATTTTCATATTACTTTTTTGAAGAAGTTTTTTTTTAATTTTGCCGATCAAGCAATATTGTAAAAATGTAATAAATTATTGTCTCTAAGTGAATTCATATACCCAACCTTTGTGTCAAATGGCATTGTTGCTCAATTTAATACAATCACTTTAATTATTTACTTCTCTGCATCTCACCTTTCAACAAGCCAATGAAACGGTAATAATTTCCTCTCAAACTATAAAAGAGAACTAAATGCTTTGATACGGCGACATTAGTCAGTGAAGTCGTTAAACTGAAACATTATACGTTATAGTTGTAAGTTGTAGCTATTAAATGCATCGTCACCGGTCTAGTCACATTGCCCACGCATTTTGAAGAAAGTGGACCAAATTTTTGTTTTCTGAAATAATACAGGAGGAAGAAGTAGTGAAGTTAATTTTTAACGGACTTTCAAAAAAGAAGGAGGTTATCAATTTGACCGTTTTTTATGCATATCTGGCATTTATGGACCGATTTGCAAAATTCTATCATTAATTTGACCCTCGAAAGAGTAGTGTCAGTGTGGCCCCATAGAAATTTGGTTGAAGTCTCATCATCCATGTAGAAGATATTCCCAGAGAACTCCTCGAAAATCAACAGAATAAAGTCTGCGGTTAAAGTTTAATGACGTATATACCCATTAAACTCTAAATCTGAGACTGAATTGTAACTAGATGATGTGATTACCCTTCACAGGACACTAATATATACATATTGGCTCTTTATAAGCTCAATAAAAATGTCAAATACATTTATATTTTTTTTATAGACTGCATTGTTATCGAACAAAATATTTTAATGAGATTATATTGTTTCTACAATGTGAATCCATGTACCCCACGTTATCAAAATGACATTGTTAATTAATCAAGTAATATAATCACTTATTATTCACTTCTCTACTAAGATTAACGCATTGCCACAGTTACATTGATTACACTGTTCGAATAAAGTGGACGAATAAATTCATATTTTACTGTTTATTGAAACATTATGGAAGTTGAAATTATTGAGATATTAAATGCATCCCCGCCCTAGTCGCTTTGCCCACAGTTTAAAGAAAGTGGATGAATTATTACATATTTTATTGTTTATTGGAACTTTATAGAAGTAAATTGTCGGGTTATTATGCATCGTTACCGGTCTAATAGTCGCGCATTGACCACACGGCTTGAAGAAAGTGGAGTTAAATATTAAAGTGTCACAGAACATTGTAGTTATATGACTAACTCTAACTCTACATATATGTGTAGACTGTTAAGGTATTAAAAATGTCACATGATTCTGATAATCATTCATTGATCATTTCTTAAGATGACCAATTTGTAATTTTGATTAATACAGGGGTATACATATAACTACTATAATTTGATATTGACTTAATTATCAATTTTAAATGTAAACTTTACAAGTCACATAGGTAATTGAAACATAATTATTTAATTTAATTAATTGAGACGTTTAGCTAGAAACTCATGACTTATTTATACAGTAATGTTCACTTTTTAATTGTAATAGAGCAACCAACCTTTGCATACATTTCACCGACAGAAAAACAGAGAACAACTCAATGTATCCGCCCTTATTTATAAAGGTGTTGGCTCGACAAGGGACGGATGGCTATAAAACGTCTGGTACCCTTCGAGCGGGTTCAAGGTCGCTAGGAAGCCTTTTCCGGCGCGCCGGGCCTTACGCATCGGCGCCTGTCTATTGTACAGTGAAAGTGGACAGATCGTCGGCGGGCTGTGAAAACCTCGCATGTGCGTAAGCCAATAGAAAAAATCGAATAGGAAAAAACGTCGGAAGTTGATTCAAGAATTTGGTGGATATTTTCTTTCTTATTGTGATAGGCATGAAATAACCACATTTATCTTCATGATTCTTTTTTTTTTATAATCTTCATTTATAGGCTTGAGTCGTAAGACGACTATGACATGATTCTTAAGACATATATTTTAAAATTTAATACATAGAAATAGAATTTTTGGCACAACTTACAATTTTAGGAAGTACTGCAAAGAATTGATCGTCTTAACAAGCTTTTCGTACCACACTGATTGTCATGGCTGTTGCTCGACATTGCTTCTCTGATTTGCTTCAGAAGTTAGTTCCTTTATAATTAAAGAGACATATATACGTAGACATGTTTAACAATATTTTCCCACTAAAAATTGCTGAAATTTGCGGTTTAGGAGGTTTTTTGCCAGCCACATACAAAAGACAATGTGATATTTTATACGTTACAGGAAGAGTAGGTGCGATACGTAGTGGGTTTTGTTTGGGAAAGAAAGCAGAGGAACAAAGGGCGATCCAATATGAAGCGATCAAGGAAACGTGACGAAACGTTCATGAACAATTGTTAAACTGTTATAGGGCTTTACGACCTCAAAAAGCCTAACAAAACCTACTTGAATATGAATAATGCAGGCACAAGAAGATCTATCTATCTATATACTCGCCTTCAATTTGGAGTCCCTCCTAACACACCTACGCAATTCTGTATGGTTATATATATGCCAAATTGTGCCAATTATATCGATATATTATATAGTTTTAGATATCGTTATCTAATAAGGAATTTTAATGAATTATATCAACTTCTATGACTCAGTCTTCAGGAAGGTGTCACCAACCAAACATGGCTCAACTTCCACATGACATGTAGCAATCTGGGCCACAATTACTGCCATGACTCGACCAGTGATGCAATCACCGGCTACCCACAGCGTATCTACCTTATTGAATTAAATTAATGTAATATATTATAGTACTATCATGTATGTCTCCAGGAAGGTAGGGCTGATTGATGTTAGACACTCAATACCGACCGAAACATGTTTTGACTTCGACATGATATGTAGAAATCTTGGGTAAAATTACAGCAATGTGACTCGATGTGTGATGTAATGAGTACCCACAGCGTATCAGTAATGTTGCCTTGTTTACACGAATATTGAATGACTTTAAATCGAATGGCTTTACTATATTCATGTCATTCATTTTCGGCTTGTGTTTCCGTAAACATTTTAATTAGTTAAATTTTATCAATATCAAGTAATATCACTTTTTATATTATAAATTAACTTGCTTGAATCGCATATTCATCTTCCCCAGTTAAATTTTTCATTCTTTAAACACGGGGTTCCCCATTGATGATGAAATTTAACGGCATTGTGTTATTACTATATTATATTCTAAGCTGCTACTAATATTTTAACCACAGTTAGTTACGATTTTCCTTTCACACTGAATTAAGTGCAGAAGAAAAATTGTAACTAACTGTAGAATACAGTTCTAATATCGGGCTACTTTCCTGGGTTCGGACAATACATTGCATCATTCCGTCTAAAGGAAAGTTCCGAGTTCCTAACATTGGCTATGTCAACGGGACAGCCGTCCAGCGCCCTTGTCCTACAAACGGTGGCGCTACGTGACTACGCACACGACTTTAACGTTTCCCATACATTCTTTCTAGAAATTTCGTTAGGCGCGCGTATATCGTTGCAGGTATTGGGGCATTCCCACAACCATAGACTTGGGAATCCCTTTTGAGATTGTCGTCAGCTAACAGTTATAGATAGCACAAAGTATAGATATAACTAGCGCAAAAATTTAAATCCGAAATATAATCAGTTAAACCACACAGTTTTACGATATCATAAAGTTTCGTATGCCTTCTGGTTTTCTCTATATATTCATTAAAAAAAAACATTTAAAAACAATTATTTATGAATAAGATATTCTGTTTTTTACTATCAGGTGATTTCTCATTGTAAATGTTTCAGTTGTAATATTTAAATTGTTGTCATCCCCGTTCATTACCTACACCATTCATAGTTTTTCATTTTCAACCGTTTCTTGGATTCTCGTTAATTTCAAAGGCCGTACTCATTTTTTCCTAAGCTAATAAATAAGGACAAACGGAAGGTTAGTTTTTCAGTTTGATGTGAATTAAAAGTTACCTTGGAGTCAACGAAAATGATAACTTTTTATTTCCATTGGTTATCTTATTATGTTAATGTTATATATCTTAACATCGTAAATTATTTGCATTTGTGTGTTTGTTTATATTTCGTGAATAATGAATATTCTTAACTCCAACTCATGTATATATCCTTCTTCAATCGTGTCTTAGTTGTTGTGTGTTATTAAAAAATGGTCCTAGATCTCGGAATATAAAGGGTCGTATGTAAGACACTAATGCTAGGTTTCTCAGTATTTCGGTTTTACTGTCAATTATTATGGATTCATTAAAGTTAACTGTCAAAGAAATTTCAGACGAAATTTGACTATGATGCTTTGCTCAGAAAGGTCAATTATTGTCACAGTTATCGGACATTTACCACTATCAATACATAAATTAGCGTTTAGATGACTCAAAAATCGGGCATTAATGATATTTAAGTGTCTCGAAAAGTAAAGCATTCATAGAGTATTTCGATGTAAGAACGTTATTATGTGATGGACTTTATCATATGATAATGTTTGAACTATAAAATGTCGCAAAACAACTAATCTCGAACGGGTTTTATTTACGTTTTCATTCAACCTTGAACTACATACAATGTTATTGTTATCAGCTGATCCATTATCTTCACGGTCCTCTTGATTAACTCTCTCATTGTGACTCTAATCTAGCTTTTATTCAAATATATAGTAAACTATAGCAGATGGATTATAGCTTTTCTTGATTAAGTATTGTACGACTTTGCTTTTGTTTGAACAATTTTGTTTATGTTTGGTTTTCATCTTGAGCTTAATTGTACATATATCTATTCTAATTTATGGAATAATTAAACGTAACAAGTTTCTTGTACACTTTTCTGTTATTGTAGAAGAATTAAGAGAAGCTCTACAATCTCTAATCCACAAACCGCTTGGTACTAGAATTTGTTTAAAAAATTCACGTTTCGTAGAATTTCCCGTAATATTTGTAAGGTTTATGCGCAATTAACATTTTCACATAATCTGTTCGTACATTTATTTATTAGTAGCCCATAAAATTGTAGTTTAAGTATTTCATGACATTGTAATTATTAGGTGACTCCGTCGCCATAGCGATGGTTTATGTGTGCTATTAAAAATATTAATGGTTAGAAAGCGAGGCTCAGTTGAAATCCAACACCTAATGCATTTTAAGGATTACAAACAAATTAAACAAATAAATGCCGAACAAGCCCTTTCATTGGACAAGTTTAGCATCTAAATCATAATGTCTTTTTATACTTTTTAAGCCAACAAAAATTGTGTCTTATATAAGTAGAGTTTGTATACAGCTTGATCCAACTAGAAAGTACTTAATTATTACCTTGAACTCGTTAAAAAACCTTGTTTATTGAAGCATAAAAATGTAAAAGAAAAGTCTGTACGACTTATTATTATACGTGGAATTCACTTGCATTTCTTATTGTAAAACTGAATGAGAAAGTAACTTTATTTTAATCTGAAATACATACAGCTGTACTTGCAAGACAAAAACACAAAATGACGTCAAACGTCGTACATCCTCTAACTAATTGTATCCCGCGGAAGACGATTCGTCACTCGATACGTGCAATCAAATTGTATAGCGCCCTTTTTTGCTGGTCGGATCAGAAGCGAGGTGTGCAAGTACGCACGCGCCTGCTTACGTTGCACAATTTACGACGAGTCAACCTCTCTAGACTAGATGCCAAGCGTTCAGACGCCGGCGGCTCCCCTCGTAGTGCTCCCTTACCGCACCCCGCGCGCCGCCGACGTCCGACTTCCAGTTGCCCCGCAGCTGCCGCGCGCGAACGTCGCATTCCACATGCGACACCGCAATCCTCCTGACATAATATGGATATACCCCAAATACGCTCCCTCGTCAACATTCAGTTTACATATCTGTGGTTCTGTGAAGTCTCCGACAAATATAAATGGATTATATTGTAAAGTGACACCAAACAAGTTAACATTCGTAAGGTCCGCAATGGAATTTTGTAGTATGGCGAATGCTGCGCGCCGACGTGTTCGACACATGGTTACTAAATAATACGGTGCTGGCGGAAATACTGCTTAAATTACAGTATCATATGTGGCAGTTGGAGCAAAGAATGTTATTTCACGTCTTTATGTTGTGCTTGAGTAGAACTTTTGATTATTGAACCGAATATGTCGGCTTACGGCATGGTGTACTCGTGGCGTCCACCTTACATTATGGCGCGTTTACTCAATAAAACATCTCTATCCGATCAATTACTATATTTGTATACATTGTGTACGTTTATTGATCAAACAAATGTTTAGGTAACGCACGACTACAAAGTTTTACATCATTATACAGTCTGAATAATTATATGCGCGCACTATTAAAAATTCTGATAACATTCCTCAATAATTATACCGTTTTGCAAGATCTCAAATATTCGATTATTGTTACTCTATACGTACTGAGTATTACGTCCGAGGTCAGTAGTACAAAACATTGGCTCATCGTCATAAATTAGTCAATGAATATGAAGTTTTTTGTGGCAAGTTTCAAAGTTTAACGTTTGTTATTGGTGGTTGGAATATTGCATTCCAATTTTTATTACTTGTTGGAATTTCATCTCACTTGTTAGATAAGGTGACAAGTTGATATACACGTGCAATGTGCATATTAGCAAAGAAGGCTTGAGTATGAAAGTGTCGCGGTGCAACGTGGCTGATCGCCTGTAGTACTATAGGGCTTGTAGGCGTGGCCTTACACATTCTCGTTTCTGGCTTCCTGATACTTATTGGTACGAGCGAGTGGGTGAAATCTGGCCGGTTACTAACAATTGCAACGATTTAATACATTCAAACTGTTTTAGAAGTTATCGTGTTTGCGTGATTCTTAATAGAACGAACCCTGAGCGTAATTTGTAAATTTAAAGGGTTTGAAGAAATACAAATATAAATAATATTTTTGTTCATACAATAACTAAAGAAAACCTACAATTTGGCCATACAACTGACCAGTAAAACCAATTTAACAAGATAAATTATGGCACTCTTAAATCGAATATAAGATTTCCTATAATTAAGTTAACAGCAAAACTTTGATAGCTTAGCGTTGAGATTAGAACACCTACACTAAATAATAGAAAATGAATTATTATAAAGACAATTTACGGGTTCAAAACTTCGAATTCACTGTATCCATCGACGCAGTCTAGACAAACGCATTTAAGGACATCATGGCGCATTTGAAAGAGGTTATGCAACTGGATAACGCCACGTGGCTGAAGGAACCCTCTGCGCATGTCTCGGTAACAGATCTATTGCGGATTTTCGGCGTTTCGGTTTAACCTAAAATGAAACAAGTTAAATTATCACTAAGAGCAAATCAGAATTCCGAAAACAGTAAGATGCAAAAAATGCTTAATATAAATCGACTAACTAGTTACTATAGAACAACAAAAATACCTTCTATTCTGCAATAGACATAACATCTTATTAGCAAAAGTTAAGTTCATGACATAGAAACGTGTTGAATTCGAATAAGAATCAAATAAGTTGTACAACCATCAATCAATTATAATACAATATGTTGTAGTATTTGGTTAGGCCACGTGGCTTCAAACTGTAATGCGCAGGTTCAAAGTTACAGCTGAGTTCCTAGAAAATCGTTACCGATTCCCTGTACGATCACGTGGTTCCATACATCCGCTAAGAATTAACCAAAAACTTAGATCACCAAACAGAACAAAGAAAATAAACATTGATATAATTATCTCCATTGATTAGATAATAATTTCAACACGTAACTTATATTTCCCAAGCCAGCGTTCTAGTCCAGCGATAATCAAACACACTTTTGAGCAAGTTGTAGAAAAGTGGGTCAGTATATAGCCAAATATTTTTATCGCGTTACCATATCATCGCGGTCATTTGTATTGATAGAGTTCATAACAATAATATGTGGTCATCAATGACACAATTTGGATTCCAGAAACTTCCTTGATAGCCTTCTTTGAAAACCTCATTCATTAAAAGTGAAATTATTTTTGAAGTTATAGATTCTTTTATTTCTAAAAACTTAGATTATTCCAAGATTTTTTTAATCTTCGTATACAAGACATTATCCGAAGATCGTTATATGTGATTGCATTTGCTAATTGGATTTTCATCTTTAGAATATTTCCGTATACGGGGGAAGTAAAAGCAAAGACACACTAGGCTTCCTAACTACATACAAGAATGCTTCAAATACCGATAACCTCTACTCTGATTCAGGAAATATTTCAAATGCAGATAAGTTGTGTACATATCCGTCGGATAAATGTCGCGGTGTTATTTATGTTATTTACATTTTAACCGAATTAAGCCGCTGCAATCACTTGTTTTTCAGGCTTAAAATAACATGCCTCGGTTGATAATATCTAGATGACCTTGTTATCAGAGAATGTGTCCGTACCAAATGCTTTGAAGACATTTGTTTTACTCGTTCAGAATAGGTTTATGTATGAAATTGCAGTCTTGAACGTCGGTCACGTTGCATACAACATTGCTCGAGTTTATTTTAAGGCTAGCTATTTATATTGCCTTAAGAGAAATATGCGTGTGAAAATCTTAAGCTGTCGAATCATGATATAATGAATATACCACAAATATCTGATACATTGTAATAGTGTTTTCCTCTTTCTTATATTTGTATAATGCGCATTACTTCAAGCTATTTATACAGCAATTTTTAAGTCTTGATTATCTATTCCCGCAAACATGTACGATATGATAAGAAGATGCATGTATGCCTAAAATATCAGGTTTTTTTTGATGATGTCCAGTTGATAAATCTTATTTTTTAATTTAACATGTGTTGGCCAAAACATCACTGTTCAGTTATGTCTTTGTCTTTAAATACATACGTTATAAACTCATCCATATTTCAGCGTGCTTTCATTTGGTCGAGTTATTTATAATTCTTTGTGGTGTTGCATATGTAGCCTACAAATTATTATTTACAACTTTGTACGCCGGTGAAGGTCATGGTCGGAGCGCGACGCGTATACGATGCACGATGCATCGCTCATACTTGTTTGTGCTCTTCGTGTTGTTTCCCCATTGGTCAGCCTTGCCGTGCTATCGCTTCGTCTTTATGATGTTCTATGGAACGTTTATGTGCTTTTACATCTGCATTATTTGAAGAAATATTAATCGAAGTATTTGTAACATCGTTAGGATTCCAATCTTTGTCAATATAAAGAAAATCTTTGATTCATTTCTTGATGTGATTGATCCAACCAATTCTACCCAAATTATTGATTTATAATACAAGCTTTATGCGGATTGCCGTAATCAAAGTCCAGTTTCTGTTATATAATATGACATATAGTTTGATGTTTAAATTAAAAACTTGTTTATTTACTAATGTTGTCATCGTTTGCCTATAGTTGACCTTTACAGACGTTTTACGTTAAACGACAATGCAAATTAACTCTGTAAATACAATAATAAAGGACACCCACAAGTGAATTTCATTGGCAAGGTCATGTTTATTAATTTGTCAGAGAAATCAACCTCGCTCCACTAATCTCATAAACTTGATTATTCTTTAACATATTTCTTAATTGCTTAATTAAGTGTAAACATATTGGTTTGCTCAACGTAATGGCAAAATCTTCACTATCATTAGATTCTTTATCAATGTAGCTTGACAATTGCATTTGCAATTAAAAAACGAACAAATTTAATAAGTCGTAGTGCCACTTAGCCTAAGACCGTTATTCATAAAAATATCGCTATCTATACGTATTTTGATAACTCCAATGCTATTCTCGTTTTTAATACTCGAAGAAGGTTACGATTAGAATATTTCAGAATGAAATGTGCGTATTTACGTGATGGTCTCTGCGATGATATCACAAAGCCTTGGTGCAGAGGTGAATCAAATCTCAGGGAAGTAATAAAGATGTTTTGCGAACTCTTTATGACCTAGATATTATTAAATGATTACCCTTGTCCTGTCCAGCGACTGTTTGTTTATTTTTAAATTCAAAATTGATATTCATCATCCTGTCTGGCTTTGATTAAAATGATTTTAAATTGATGAATGAGACATCAAATACGTGTACAAATGTAACGCAATATTCTGGTTGCAATTTTAGACTCTTGTATTAGGTGTCGGTCTATTTGAAACGCCACGTCAAACTAAAATGCAGTCACGGTATGATCTCGTGTTTCAGAAATACAAACCGCGACAGAAGTAACGGCAAAAATGTTTTATTTGAAACTGCGAAAAAAATCACTATTGCAAAAGTGTTAAGCTCTAATATCCAGTGTTCATATTATGGTTTAGTGGAATGTCGGTTAGATACGTAACTTGAGAATGGAGAACGAGAGGCAACTGAATAATGCTTGCGGTCCAGCTATTGGAGACGTGGTTTTATATGTTACTATTGATCTTATTGTTGGCTGAATCCTGAATAAACAGGACGTGTTGACGAATTAATTAGTTTGCATTATGTGTAACTCTATATAGTATTGTTATCTCAAGATCGACTTTTATATGAACGTGAGTAATTTATTGAGTTATTTTCAATGCTCGTATCACCTCAATGGTTTTAAGCGGAAGGTTTATATTTGAATTTTGTATTTTAAATTCAATACCAATCTACGTTTTTTAACATTGTAAATAACGATTTCACTTTACCCCATAACCTTCGAGAACGTTTCGACTTAATTGTCGTATCGGCGACTCCACGGCGCAAAGCTAAAATTTCTAATTGTTTTTCACTTGGAAAATTTTTATTCCATCGATGTACGAGCGCGATAGGCGCCTCTGACCGCATTCCGACGCCGGCACGCAATAAAATTGGAGCGGCCATCCGCCGAGCGTCTACGAGATTCGTTCTCTATACATCCTCTTGTAATACCGGGGCACATCCTGAATTGAAATCACAATTTCTGAGGAATGGTCCAATTTCAAACTCAAAATCTGCGACAGACAGTGGTTAGTTTCAGCAATTGGTGCTATATTTTTCTGTTTGAAGTTTTAATAGAGTAATGAATTAGAAACACGAATGTTATCATGGTGTTCTAAAAACAAATTGAAGAACATTCTGGGAAAGTAAAAAAGGGATTAAAGACAGGCTAGAAAGTTCATTATATTTCTTTAATCTTGTTTGCTCTATGTTTTCTGATTTTAATCGTGCATGTAAATAAATAATTAATATTTAAGGTAATTAAATAGTAAAAACTCGCGTTACAAACGTTGACGTCATTAGTCTGTTATTATTTTTTCCGTTTCCCCTGCGGTTATAATATCTGCGTAGGTAGGTACATAAGCTACTTAGCAAAAATTAAAAAAAAATCCGTTAAAAACCATGGTATCTATTTATTGAGTCCTATGTTTATTATTGGTATTTTCCGAGCATTAAAAAGACACACCATTAGGAAATTAATCAACATGGTTCAGAAATTAATTATAAAGTACACGCCTTGTTATACAATGCAATTAGTGAGTTTCACTCCAGTTAGAATTATATGGCTTCTGAATCGTGCTGAATATTTGACAAACTTTTAATATTATTTATTTTTCCGTTAATGATACAGTTGAATACACTTACAACACGGACTACTCTCCACCAGACAAAGTTTGGGCACGGAATGAGAAATGCATGTCGTACTGTCGTAAGCCGTCGGTCCTGCGCCTGATCACTTTCCGGTAGTGTCGGATTTCCCTCCATCGAATTATGAGAGTATAGGAAAAGAGTGTTTCAATGCCTGCAACACACAGAATCTTGCGCTATAAAATTTCCCGCACAGTTAGCTAGTCTCTGCATAGATTGGCCGCCTTGGCCGAAAAACGGACAAAAGGAACGATAGTGAAAAGTTTGTTGACAAATACTGAACGTTTACAAATAGTAGTAATATACAAGTATTGATCAAATAATCCAATTGACAATTACAATCGATACTCGTAAATATAGTAAATGAAAACTACGATTCAAAGTTCATCCACTTGTTATGTAAATGAAATCATTATTTAGTGTAACACGAGGTGGTTCAAATGGCGCCTGATTGACACCCGTATATATTTATTTATTTTTTTCATTATAAAGTCAGATAACATAGATCCATTTGTTAGTAAAAAGTCTTATCTGCTAAACAAGAAAATAAGACAAGACGTCCACCACACGACACCCTATGCGTACACAAGACGCTTTGATGCGACAAGTGTACGCACAAAGTGCCCCATGATGGGCGCCCCAACATCTTCGGCTATCACCTTCCGATATAACAATACTATGAGTTCTCACAACGCACAGGGCTCAAAAATCTATTCAGAGACGGTACTTGAGTGGCAGTTTGTCACTTGGTGTTCAAATTAAGGCTTATGGTTTTTGAATTAAAGACTTGTCATTGGGAACGCGTTGAGAAATATCTTATTGTCAAGTATACACTTGCATTATCACTAAACTTGGACCGTTTTATAACTATACTCCTAGTGAGATAGTAATGAATCGCTTTCGTATAACTATGTTCCGGCATATTATTACATCCCTAGGGATATAACTATATTACGGCTTTATCTATCTTACTGCGACACATATAAACCGTGTTAAACTATATTTAAAATATCACCGTATAGATGTATTTAGCTAACAAATCGATTTGCTTTCATCTGTTTTGTTTGAAATTAATACAATAATAAATATACATTTAAATATTTCTAGAATTAAATAACATTTGCATATTAAGTATATTTTGTGTATTTTCATAGCATTATGATCTTAAAACTCGTTGCACTTATGCTAATTTTATTACTTGCATGCTTTTTAAGAGATCGATAAATTGCAATTATATACGTATAATTGTTTATCTAATGGAATAACCAGTTTCACAAAAATCGTAAAGCAAATCGACTGTACTATTCAACCATTAAGGACCAGTTTGTAAAACTCTAACTCTATACAAATTACAATCGAAAAACAATACTACGAGGTCTCACGAGGCACAGGGCCCTATAATGAGATATAGAGAGTTAGAGGCGATACTTAAGTAGCGGTTTGACACTCGGCGTTTAAATTAAGTCTTATCGTCTTGAATAAGACTTGACATTAGGAGCATTGACAAATGTCTTACTTCGCATAGTATCACCACTTCACTTACACAAGTATTGTTTGTGAATACGGGTGATTATTTCGGGCTATATTGAAACAGACTGCACGCAAATGTCAAATGTTGGACGCATGCCTCTGTGTAAATATATATGGAAAAAGCGTAGATATGAAAAGTGAAGCATATATACAAGGGCGTCCCCAGGAGGGGCGACGGAGGCAGCTACCTCCTCTCCTAAAGATTCGAAAAAAGGAACCAAATAAAGAAAAATGCTCTCGAATTTATCAACTCCCCCCCATTCCCAGCCCAACCGCTGGCGACGCCCCTAAGTGTAGTGGCCAATCTATGCGGTTCAATGCTATCAATACTTGAATAACTAGAATATTTTTCAAACTACTTCTGCACAACATATTCAAAGATGCAAATAAGTATTAACAAGCCACATCTTATCCAATAGTTGTTTACAAATACCGTGGTTTAATACCAGTAGCAGTGTAATTCTAGTAGAGCTATCTTATTTCTCTGTCGACTGGTTTCTGTTCCTTTTTTTTCTAATCCCATAACGTTACATTTTTAACTTTAATCCCTTCAGTTAAGGATCATTTTGGAAGTGAGCTAGTTGAGTACTAACCTATGCCAATCCAGAGGACACGGTTGATAGATCGTTGCATAAGGATGAGGAAGGTCGAAAAGGTTACCTATTATATGGTTAAGATCTATTCATGCGATGATAGCTAATCGTCAGATAAACGTACATACTGTATAATATAGATTCATATAGCTATGATCCTCTAATTTAAATAACGTTTGGAATCGAACAAAATTACAAATAAGCAGATCAGTAATACGTAGAAAAGTTTATGCATGAAATTATGATTTCCTAGACTCGTTTTGGTGACACATACTCTCTGTAGAAACTGTGATTTCGGTCTTCCCGGCGCCTCTCTTCCTACGCACTTTTAATTGGCAACGCTTTCTACACTTTGTTTCATAGTAGAAATCATCAAAATAATTGGGTTATTTACATTTCTTGGAAGTTCTCAACACAGCAACCTTCCTTAAAGGGTCCCATTGAGGTTTATCTCCTTCAGCACTCACCAGTAAATCGCTACGTATGAACTGGTCACTGACCGTACAAGGAACAAGTGTAACAGATAATGCAGTATTGTTTACACGCGGATAAACAATGCACTGTTACTGCATGACCAAAGGGCGGCCACGCAACAATCGCGTGTTACGTAAGGTTTTGGGGAAACATTGCAGTGAGTTGGTGGTAGGAGTGATGCAAATGGGGATTAAATTATTTGATACAATAATGACTTTCATGATAAATGTAATCTTCGGAAAAATAGTGACACATATTTGGATTACACTAACATTACATCCATTATATTCTGCTACTAGCTGAACCGCGCGGCTTCGTTTTTCTCTTTATAATAAGATTAGTGTACATAAACGTTAATAACTCATTAGTAATCACATTGCATTTAGGGCACAAATCACAAGACATTATTATTTTAAGAATAGGTTATTAAAGAATTGGTTAGGTAGATATACGAGTACAATGTAATAACGAGTATGCTTGATCTTTGGCAGACTGTTCTAATACGTTTCATTAGGTACAGATAGATGCGTTCATAATAAATGAAGTACGAGGAAGTGAAGCTAGATGCCTTGATATTTTAAACCGGTACGTAGTCATTAGGAATTAGGTAGGTATATATTTAGTGCTTGGTCGCACAGCAACAGCTTTTTGTTACGCAAAAATCGTCTGTCATAAGACAACATACATTAAACAAGATTTTACACGTCTTTTGCAAATATTCGAAACCCGAATTGCAATATCACTGCTTATACCAATCTGCAAAAAAATCAAAACACGGATACCTGTTTTATACGATTCACCTTAGGAAACGTTTTATTACTTTTTTGTGTTTTCATTAAAAATAATTTATTATTATGGTTTTAATATTGACTTTGACAAATCTTAAAACAAAAGCATAAAAATATTTCATACAAACCAGCACCGTGTTATTTACGCCAGTCGTCAACAACAAAAAATAAAACAATACTTATTCTCCATTTTCAAACAGATAAGTAATGGAATTTGATCGACAACGTAGTGATATGAAAAAACTGTGGATGTGAACTCAAATGTGATCATATTATACACGCGTAGATTATATTATTTATTAAATATTTAACGTTTTATATTTATTGCAAAGATGCATCGTTATAGTACTTTATCGGTCGACGTGCTTCCTCTTTTGATAGCTAGTGTTTAGTGTGAAGTGTGACTGTTATTGTTAGAGCATGCTGATCAATACGTTTCTTGACACGGAAGATTTCGTGCACCTGTACTACCCCGAGGATGAACCGCCGGCCGCACAGGGATGTGGCGCGGGCGCTCGCATGGCGTCC
>LQNK01001231.1:106524-123809 GCA_001586405.1 Phoebis sennae
ACCGCCCTCGCCGGAGTACAAAGAGGTAATGACGACGTGATTCGAATTTCGAATTGGAGATGTTCTATGTTTGAATTAATTTTGAATGGACGATGGAACGTTGTGAATACAGAGATAGTTTTGAAGTTATTCAAATTTTGATCATGTAAATTCAGCTCGCTTTTCGTGGGAACGATCACGAGCGGGCAATGAAAAGAAAGTCATGTTTTAATTAGTTGGATGTATTCTAATTAAATATTAAAATCGTATACGTAGCGATGACTCGTCTTGAAATGATCTTTCTATTTACATAATAACATTGAATGTAATAAACATCAAACATGAATTTCACTAGAAAGTCTATGTAACTATTGAATTTTCAAAAGTACATATTTAATAAAACTCATGTACATTGCCATTTCGTGTTCACATTTGCATTGAAAAATGCATCAAATATATTCGTGTTGCCTTTACGTTATGCATCTTAAGTCTTAACATTACTATTAAATCTTTGTCCTCAAATAACAACATTCAGTAAGTATAGTTATTAAATATTAACTTGCATTTACAAAGCTTTGGCCCATTGTAAAATTGCAATGTTTAATAATTATTAGTGGCTCGTTGATACATCAAGGAAATAAAAACTGTGATGTTTTCAATTAATTATGTTTCATAGAAATAATATTTTTATAGTCATAATTTTTACTCTTTCGTCAGCGTAAATGTTGAAGGGTATATTCATTATTTGTGTTTAAACGTATTCCTCTTTAATTTCTACAAGAGTAGATTATTTTTGATAAAGAATAGACATCACATCAGCAATTGAAAAAACTGTATTTATATTTCACTATTGGACGATTCTTTTATAAGCTGTAATAACCGTTGTAGGCTTTTTATCCACAATAATTATTTTCATGACCTATGTAAACGGAAAGGTTATACCTTTCGAAATTACATAACACTAAAAGATGTTTCTTGCATTGTTATCACGTGACGTAAGCGTGTTGTAGGTACAATCCCTACGTTTGTCTACTGTCTATCGACCACGAGCATTGCGAATACAATTTTACGCAATTAATTGTAAATTATGAGTGACCTCGATTACGGAGCGTTTCGTGATCGAGGAATGTACGTCAATACGAAAGCTGGACTTGCTAATGTTGTGATTTGGTATTGAGTTTTGATTTATAGATATTTTTTTATAATTATATTATTGAGTTTTGTATTATGGCAATCCGATGTAAGGGTTAGAATGTCTAATTAGTGGAAGTAGATATGGAGAGGGTAGTTTTAAAAAAACTCATGCAAAATTCATTACGGATTGATTTTCGGTGTGTATTCTCCTTAAAGATACGTCTGGAGATTACTGGCCGTTATAGAGTCATAGTGGATAAAAGTGGTGACATAGATAGGTTTAAAAGCCTATGTCACTCGTGGATAATGTGGATTTCGCTGATGGTTAAAGAATTTTTAAAGTCGGTCCAGTTGTTTTTGTTGCGTTTCCATTTCAACCAAACAAATAAGCAAAGTTTTCCTCTGTAATAGAGTACATTAAGTGTCGTAATGCTATTGTAAAAATACGACTGCATAATAATAAACGAGGTTCGAATTACTATCAATGAACCCGCATAGAGTTGGTTTTTCTTTGTGATAGCAATTTGGGTCAATTGTGGCAATATTATATAAACGTACTTATCTCGATTCTTTACGAGTTTGTTTACTGTAAATTATTCTTTATAATTCCGTCAATACAATAGCTCTCCAACAATTTGCATCATAATTACACCTTTTAACGATTGCTTGTTTTAAAAATGGATAATAAGTTAATCTAATAGGATAATGTAGAGATTATGTAATTTTTTTAGAACAAAACAATTTACTATAAATATTCATGCACAGTAAACAAAAGATATAATAATTGAATACAATACGGAAATATTAATTTCCATTACAAATACGATTAAATTGTAATCGCTGTTGACTTGGGCTGACTTTTTACGGAAATTCTGTATTGGGTTTATGTTGATAGATTTGACCCAAACAAAAGTTCTTTTAAATTTAAAAGGTCAAAGTCCATGTTCACCGACTATTTATAGATTTAACTACACAGCTGTTTCAAAAGAAATTTCTTAACGAAAAACTCTCATACTTCTTTTATGTTTATAGTAGTTGACGGACATTATTCTATCTTTTATCTCGGTAGAATACAATTTCAAAATAATCTGATAAACGTCCAATTTGTCAATACTCGAGTAAATCCTACGAAACATTCAATATTCTTATCTGACCTTCCATTATCGATTGATGTATTCGCAGAGGAAATCTTATAAATTCGTTAAACTAATAGAACTGTAAAACGTTTAGATTAGCGAACAAAGAGCGGAAAACTAATAATGAAGACGTATGAAACTGTTCCAGACCCTTCAGGGGCAATTGCTTTGTCTTTATATGCCTTTTGTATCGTAAGTGCACTGACATGGATGAATTTTTTTGCGACGATAATTCTTGATGATGATCATTTATCATTTTTATTGGATCAGGCGTCTTTTACATGATTTCATTTGACTTTCCTTTGTTTCATTACGTTGTCGGAAGAGGAACACTTAAAGCAATTTAATGTCTTAAATCTGATATAATATCTTTCGTGTAATCAGTACTTATATCTGTTAATAATTTTAACTATGCTGTAGATTAATAAAACATATATTGTCTTAGATGTTAAAATTGGCACTTTAAAACAATCTCTAGTTAACCCAATATTGTTCTAAACGTTTTCTTTTAGATGAACAAATATGACCTACAGTATAGGGCCACTTTTATACTTTAGAAATCAATGGTGAAAACGTTGCACAAACAACAGGTACAATAAGTACCGCTGCAATACTGACTCATTACTCGGACATTTTTACGTTTTATTGAATGGCCTCAAGCAACGTTGTGGCCAAGAGTTTAATAACGTTCTTGCCATTCTTAAAGGAGCATTGACATAGATCAGTCTAGGACCACTTTAAAATTTAGAAATCGTTGGTGAAAACGCATAACTTACCATGGTTGTTCTAATGGTAGGTACGATAAATGTAGCTACACCATTGACTCATTACTCGAGCATGCACGTTTTATTGAATGGAGCAATTGTGATCAAGAACAGCTTACTAACGTTCCTGTAATTCTTTAACAGCCGTTGTCAGTAAATTGGCCCTAATGACGAGATTACTGTACAATGGTTACATCGATGGTTAATGTATTGTTGATTTATGACTAATTTATACGTTAAAACTCTGAAAATTGTGTAAGTGATGTACCAACCTTTTTTCAAACTAAAAAACATCCACATAGAATTGATGTAGAATTTTTCTCATGTAAATGAGTAACTTCATTGGGTTTCGAATCTTTTTTAAAAATACAATGTACAACAAGCTAACGAAGTAGTATTTTTATTTACATGGTTTCTCGCGTTTAAAAATTAACAACATGCTAGCCGGCCGGCTAATAGACTGAAAAAAGAAAGAAGCGACAAGCATGCAGATATTTTAATACGAGAAAATCTTCCGCAATCATTATTCAAGCTTTAAAGATTAACGTTTCTCTTTCCTGGCATTTTACGATATCAGCGTAATAGAGCGCCATCAAACATCTGGCGTCTGTATTTACTATCACGATTATATCATACGTGAGCTAAAAATGGCCTTCAATCAACTCCGTTTGTAGAAACCCCATGACTCAACATCGACTGAATAGAATAAACGTTGCGCCAGATGCTTGGCACGCCATCAGGGTAACTCTCATTCGAATTTGGATTCATCTACGTCGAGATAGAGTTTAAAATCGTATGCTGTGATGCATTGAGAACAAGGCTCATTAACATCCGTGGTGTATTGTTTGAGACGCGCGTCTAATTGTCGTGGGGATCCCTTGGTACCTTCACAGGCGCCATACTTGTACGACTTTATGAATGAACTTTTGGGAATAAATACTATGCCGTAGTTAAAAGGCTCCGACAGCAAAAGGGATACTTAGCACCAGTTTCTTTTTCCCATACTTTGAAATTGTGCTGAAACATGAATCTAATTCTGAAGTGATATTTTAATAGTAATTAATAAGTTTTATTTTATCGATTTTATGAGACATTGATTTTAGATAAAGTTTATTGTTCTCTTACCGTTCAGCGATTGTACTTACGTTATGAGAATGATAAATCCTCCTTTAATCTTTTGCAACGACTTCAAATCTTTATTTTCAATTTAATTTAAATAAGATCATACATTCATTAATATTTTTTCTAATGCTAATTAATGAATTCATAAACTAGTTTCATTAAATTTGTATTTGAATTGGGTGTAAATTATAATATATTGGTCGGACCCTCTTAAATTTCTCAATCTACTTACACTCCGCAATTATTAAAAAGGATCATGGAAATTTATATTTAGACATTCTTAACCTTTATCTCTGTCAGAAGAAACAACCTAAGCCTAAAAACTTCTGAACACGGATGTTGTGCCATCTTTGTTTGTGACCTCAATTCACTTTCATCGCAAACAATTCTAAAGCCTACTGCCAGGTGAATTTAAATTCTTTATAGCTGGCAACCTTACTAATTCATTATTCCTCTAAGGCCCTCTTTTCTCCGACACTCAAGTTCATTTCATCAAGAATTTACCTGCTTTGAATATTTTCCTTAAAATTATTGCTGTTCTTGTGAAACACAGCAACACTTTTTAACTTACAACCCCGGAGTAATTAATTTAGTATTTTTTATATCTTTAATAACCTAAAAACCCGATAATAATTATCTTTAAGATGCTTTTACGTCCCTTGTTATAATTGTGACTTTGATGATCATTGAAGTGAAAGATGTATCATTAAGCGCCTCTCAAATAAATTCGATTCAATAATCAAGCGTAAGGGACATGTATTTCCAAATCGCCCCTATTGACATTCGGTATCTCGGTCAAGTGTTCGCCTATCTGTCGTTAAAGTAAAATTTAAAAGTCGTCCATTCAATCCATGGACAAGTCCCGAACATTCTGTGAATGGATTGCGTGTCGCAATATCCCGCAAGCCTTTGTCTATTCAATTCGAAGTACCAGGCTCGCATAACGCATTGAGTAGTGACGTTACGCCATTGAGGGCTCGCCTCCGTGTAGTTTCCGCGATTGGCCAACCGACAGCCGACACGTTGCGAGCGTCCTTGCGAGTACATCACCTATCGCCGGCCCCCCCTCTGCGATGTGACGTCATTACTACGAAACTCGGCAATGGAACCATATGATTGTGGGCCGATCAGCGGGACTAAGGTATCTCTATTTTGGCACACTAATCGTTGCTAGTACCACAGAATTTATATCTATTGGGTTCACGTCTGCTAGATATTAAACTAGATAAAGAATAGTCCAATAGATAGATCTATCTAAATAGAACTATAATGAAATCTTGATAAATAAAAATTTTAAGTGACCTTCTCAACTGAAATATTTTACGGTCTATTTGCGTTTGGTTCCTAGGTCTCAAAGATAATAACACTTCTTATGATGCTTAGATTATCATTAGGGCAAATATCGCTAAATTCGTTATGATATCCAATTTCCTATTCGTAGACATTTACTACAATATACAAAGCCTAGTAAAAGATGTTTTTCAAGGTCGTTTCACCAGTGTACGTGTCCCGTGTAATGTTCGTTCCTTATCAGCTGTAACTAATGGTAAATGAGTGCCGATAGTAACATTACGAAGTAGGAAGTGGAATTATAAGTGGTGTGTGTGTGTGTTTGTTATGTAAGCGATGCGTGTTGACTTTTAATGGAGTTAGCAAAGGGTATTGGTCAATTTGAATTTGACTATGAAATTCGTTTGGTCGACGTAAAACAAGCCTCATTTAAATATTTAATAATTGGATTTTCATTGGTAGATTGTTAAAATAGACAGGGAACAAAAACGCGCAGATAATATCAGGCCATCTTGAGTCTTAAGATGTAGCCAATTTCAGATCCCCTTCAAGCGGATATTGATGAATATTAGCACTTGCCCCAAACATCACCCTAATTTAAACTTTAACACTACACATTTGAATACAAATTATAAGGAACAGTATGTTGAACGGCATAGTTGATATGCCGTCTAGAACGTTCGATCCGCCTGAGGTTTTTATGGGTACCAAATAGTGAAGGTTAACGAACTTGTAGTGGAAACTTGACTACGCGCCCGAATACATAAACACTTTGAACAGTCACGAGACGGTATAAACAGATGTCTACTTGATTGAGTCGGTTTTTTAGTTGCCCACCCGCACGGCTCCGGCGATAGCTTAGTGACTAATGTTTGGTTGCTTTGTGCTCTGTTTTTAGTGTTGATGATCTAATAATATGTATGGGGTGCTTACAACGATGCTCTTTGAAAAATTCTTCAACATGCATCGTTAAATACGAACATTAACGAGACATTTTAAATGAAGTTGGGCAGCATCGTACTGAGTAATGGTATTATTTTTATTGTTTTGAATTTTTGGTAAGCAATTCTGTTAAGAGTCTGTAGTAGTAATATTTTGTAGTTCAAAAATGTCAAGTCCCTTTAAACCAAACATTCTGGTAATGCGTAATATATTCTCACCAATAATATACTAATACACTACGAAAAGGTATTCGTGAATGATATGAACCGGTGTATACAAACGAAGTGTGCAATTAAATGCATTGTTTTTGTTGTAATCAATTGATGAGTCCGGTCTAGTGAATTCCTATAGTAACAATATTCTATATTAATAACCTTTATATCATAAATAATGTACGTTTTGAAGTTCTATGAAAATGAAAGTATTTCGAAACAAAATGTTTGGAGTAAGTTACATACAATTGAAAATAAATTAATATTATTACTATACCAGCTTTTTGTTGAAATAGTGAAAAAGAATTCCGTTATGAGTTATTTTGTATTCTAAAATTCAAAAATTGATTCAGTCTCAATTATATTAATTTATGAGAAATTAAACGTATTTAAAATAATGTACATCGATATACTTGATTGTTCATTCAAGGCCCTATCCTTGATTCCTTGTCGTATCCATGACTTGTTACAAATAAATTAAATTTTTCTTCTAATGTATTGTCCAATAAAAATAAGTTAGTAATTGATTGATGTTTTAGTATCCTATAACTTATTTTTATTTTAAGGCATAATATCTGCTTTTTTATAAGCATTGTTAAAATAAAAGTAATTATCAGCTTCATTCTATCTTATTCATCCCAATTAGTAATGTTTCAAGAAGTTTTGGTCTTTAATTATTAATCAAATCCGGGAATTAAACAAAAGCTCATTTAAACCGGCTTAAAATGTAAAGAACGCTGAATACAGGGTGATTCGTAACTTGAGATAATCTCAAAGAAAGTCTCGTACAAAGGCACGTTACGCCTTTGAAGCCTTTTTCGGTCGCTCGTGCTCGGGGGAATGTGCCTGTGGGTGGCAACTGGCAACACCCACTGGCGGTCGTAAGGCTTTGCGGAGTTGCGAAACTAATGCTGTGTCGGAGTGACTTTAAAAATCACCCTGTCTAGCAATCGGTTGTCTTTTAATGTCCAGTTCCTATAACGACCGTTTTCAATATTCTATCTATCCCTTGCTTTGCTTTGCTATTTGCACTTACTTTGATCTTAATATGCTGTCGACGGATAGCCTTTGCTATGACTTTTGACAATCAAATGTCATTTAATCTGAGATTACAATCTATCCATAATCTTTGGTACATTATTGAAAACGGCCGTAAAACGAGTCGTACTACTTACTGACAGTACAATATTCTGCTAGGCCTAAGTCTAAAGCGTATCTATAATAAAAGTGGCGTTAATATAACTACCAAAACTTGGTATTTTCTTGTGTTTGTTTTAACGCGAGTACTTTCCATATTAAATAATATGCTTTTTAAAGGATTTTAAACGCGTTGTAAAGTGCGTTAGGTTAATAATAATATATAATATCAAAACTTGATTCGGATTCGTTGAATATAACCGCGCGTTAATGAAAACGATTCGTATCTGTTATGTCCGTCGTCCGTGGAATATTTTATTGTTGTTTTCAAGCAATAATCAATAACTTGTTGCAGCATAGGCTTAAATAATAGTTTGATTGTGTGTATTTAAATTCTCATGCATAGTTATGAAGTTACCGGATAATTGTTTCCTCCTTTCTTTTACTACTTACAATGGACGATAGCTAGTTGTAGAATATTTCTTATTATATTGGCGTGAATACTAATTGTGACCTGTAGAAAGTAAAACTTATTACTTTTCATTTTGTTAAGATAGTGTTAAAACAGAAAGTGCTTCTAAACTGTTAAAACAAAGTAACTAGTGGCTCGCTCCGAGCTAGATCTCGTTGTAATGTATAAATCAAGACCTTTCATTTGATACCACACTCTGCTATATTTATTTTAAAATGGCCTATTAGACCATTATCATTGGAACTCCCCAATCGCCGGTCCATCTCGACTCTGAGGCCTTACTTCGTTCGGTCAAATAACAAGACACTTCATATGAAGAAAGTAGGAAAATCTTGTACTTTACTCACATAAATTCATCAACAAATCAATTGATTTGCCATATTTAGATATCTATTATTATTTACACCGTGCCAAATTCGCAGGTGAGGTGCTCCCTATTTATTATTGATGTGATATAATCGATTTAATGACGTTAAACCGATAGCGATTGTTAACCTTCGACGCAAATCTTACGCTCTGTGACATACATTTAAATTTATTTTTGCATACAATTTTTTATGTATCATTATGTAAGTTTATATTGTGTTTTATTTTTATCCTAGGAGATGAGGGTATCTCAATTTTTCTTGATCTGTGCAACCGAGTATGGCAGACATGTACATGGCCTACAGACTGGAGAGAGTCCTTGCTAATACCAATCCATAAGAAAGGATCTTCCAGACAATGTGGAAATAACAGAACTGTGGCTTTAATATCTCATGCCAGCAAAATCCTACTGCATATAGTCAATGAAAGGCTTAAATCATATCTCCAATGGCAATTACCCGAGGAACAAGCCGGATTTGTCAAAGGCCGTGGTACTCGAGAGCAGATAGTTAACGTAAGGCAAATAATTGAAAAGAGCCGAGAATTCAACGTAACTGTTCTGATGTGCTTCATAGATTATTCCAAAGCATTTGACTGTGTACAGTGGGACTCCCTATGGAAAATCCTTTCAGAAATGGGTGTACCTCAACATCTGATAGCACTTGTGGCCAACCTATATACGGGAAGCTCCTCTAAAGTAAGAGTCAACAACGTAATATCAGGTCCGTTTAAGCCTGTCAAAGGTGTGCGCCAGGGATGTATTCTGTCTCCCATTCTTTTTAACATATATGGCGAATACATAATGAGGAAAGCTTTGGAAGAATGGGGGGGCGGCGTATCAATAGGCGGCACCAAAATTAGCAACCTAAGGTACGCGGATGACACGACTTTGCTCGCGACATCAGAGAAGGAACTTGCAGATCTGTTCAGAAGAGTGGAGCATGAGAGCAACCAGGTTGGCCTATCGATCAACAGAGTAAAGACCAAAGTTATGGTGATAGATAGAGCTGGTCATTTCTCACGGACAGGAGAACTCTCGGACATACAGTTTGTTAACCAATTCGTTTACCTGGGATCATTGCTGACCGACAAAGGAGGAAATGAAGAAGAAATTCGACGAAGAACACAAATAGCGAAAAGCGCCATGGGAAAACTAACCCGAGTATGGCAAAGTCGCAAGATCTCAAATGACACCAAAATGAGACTGGTAAAATCGTTGGTCTTCTCGATTTTCCTTTATGGCTCCGAGTCGTGGACTATGAGACATGCAGAACGGAAGAAAATAGACTCTTTCGAAATGTGGTGTTGGAGGCGCATGCTACGAATACCGTGGACGGCCAAAAGGACGAATATATCGATTCTTAACCAGCTTGGAATCAAAACTAGACTCTCCTCCATCTGCTACAAAAGAGTCTTGGGATACTTTGGCCATATTGCACGTAGAGAACCGGAAAATTTGGAAAAACTGATTGTCACTGGTAGAGCCGAAGGGAAACGATCTCGTGGTCGTTCTCCTATTCGATGGTCAGACCAGATAATCTCGCTAACAGGGCTCCCAATTACGTCTGCACTAAAGAAAGCCGAAGACAGAGAGGAATGGCGAAGTACAATGAAGAAGGCCACCCAGACGTCAGAAGGACACGACCTTCAGTAATGAAGAAAGCGAAGTTGAAGAAGATTGTGTTTTAGTTTAATATAAATAAAAAAAATGTTTAACTCTTTCACCTGGCAGGCAGGTATTAGTGATTTATGTACGAGTATACGCTTCTTTTCCTCCTGTCCTTATTGCCTGGAAGAGATCACAATACGGTGACAAGTCTTTCTGATACACTACATTGTAATTGCTAATAAATGTTTTGTATTAACTCTATTGTATAGTGTATTAAAGAATAATAAAATAAATGAGTACATACAGTAATTAGTAACAGATAAAATAATGACGCTATTGGAATAATTTTGCATTCAATTAAAGTACGTAATTATAATTCAAACTATGCAAATTGTTTTTGCAAATGGCTATAAGAGATACGAAGAACTGTTTTCTTTAAATGATCAAAGAATTCATACTTTATTAGGTCTGAGCGTGATTACTTGATTCCTTTTTTGCGATCATGACTTGCCGTCAAATGAACGTTAATCTCATGTCATTATTAGTTGAGCTACGTTAAATTAAATTCATTATCTAAATGCAAAATTAATTTATAGTTAATTGAAAATATATATTGCGACGTTGGTATTCTTGAAGTACTCTTTTTCGTTGTAAACATATTTAAATTTTTTTTTTCAACAGCACCATTCAATTCAGACTTATTTCAACTATAATTACTGAAGATTTGTCAAATTATAATAATAATCTGAATGCAAAACGAATTGGAAAAAAAATTTGTTATTACGTCATTTATTCTTGAAATCATCAAAGTTAGGTACACTTTGCTGACTTTACTTCGACTTTGAACATTATTAAAAACCCATTTTTTGCAACAGCAGCATAGACTGTCATCGCATCTTATTATTAAATGAGTTGTGTCAAGTTAAATATACATTGGATGACAAAAGCTTTTTTTTGCGTTAACAATATATTAACTAGCCGTGTCCCGTTTTCAAGCACTTCTAAAACCTTTCTCGAAAAACTGTCTATAATCAGAAATAATTTTTCAAATCAAGTAAACAAAAAAACTACTCCACTTTTCAATATTAGACTGGCCTGTGTTGTTACTTCAAGCATTAATAACTAACCTCTATGTGATAACGTAAATAGAGGTTATTGTTTATCAGTCAAGTAAAAATGAGCATTCAACAAAATGATTCAGAGCATAATTGCTGTTCGTTTTATGTACTTGCGCCGGCGCCTCGTTGCGTCACCGCTCGGGAATGTTACGTGGAACGTATAGAAAGCGAAGTTTATCGCCTTTGACTAGTATAAATAGTAAATACCTTTGTGGTTTATGGTTCTGTTAATGTTCAGGGAAGTCTTTGGGGAGCGTTAAATTGTTAGTGTTGTGGTTCTTTGTTTTGGTCTTGTTTATAGCTAGCTGCGTGCTGCGATTTTACCCGCGTAACTTCTGACCCCTTGGCGTGGGATTAAAAGTTTTCTAAACCCTTACCTATGTAAAGGTTACCTCTTACTCTGTCTGTTGAGATTGGCCATGGTGACCAATCTCAATAGACTAGCCAGCTGCGCAGGAGATATTAAAGTGCACAAGTGTACGCGCAAAAACAGGTGCACTCTCTGTACCTTTAGTAAGTGATTGTTTCATCAATCATACCCTTGATTATCAATGAAACGTGGATATCACCTGCGTCTCGATTTAATTCACAATAGAAAGCTATATTTCTTATCTCTGTTTCCTTTATCCACGCCAGTGATAAGGCGGTTTTGCTTCACGTGGGAGCTTGTGAGTCATTTCTCTCTCTTTTCTTAGGACTGAGAGCTTACAAACAAAAGGGAATTTTGTTTGTGGGATAGTACGCGGTGATTCTATGAATGGACTGGTGTAATGTGCTAAAGACTATTAGATAAAGTTGAAATTGAATTATTTTACAAATGTTTTACTAAAAGAAATGTTTTACTGAAATGGGTGATAGGATACCATTTTTTGAGTAGAATAGAATAGAGTAGAAAATATTTTTATTCATGTAAACTTTTTACAAAACAATTATGAATAGTCATTTTCTTTAATTTACCACCGGTTCGGAAAGTCGATTCTAAGATACCGGCAAGAAACTTAGAGTTTAACAAAGAATCGAAACTGGTGATAAAAACAAAGGCAGTACCAAACTTGCGTATGAGGATTTATGTGACAATTCGTAATGCTCAGACTTTAAACTCGATGTTGGTATAAATGTGAAGTTAAAATTAGTTGGAGTGAATAAACTCATGGATAAAAAGTTGTTAATGCGAGGATGTTAACGAAATGTAATGACGGTGTTAATGCACTCGCGGTGGTAACAAAGGAGAGGAAATTATTCGTGTTACAGGTTAAATCGAGTATGGCTTACGGGTTTTGATTTTCTTTAAATATTCTGATATAGATATGATGTTTTGTTATGTTAATTTTTTTAATGGGAATTTTGGAGTGAAGGCAATATGTTCATGAGAGAACTAGAAGATTATATAATATAACTTTAGTGAAATCTTTCGACTTAATAATATCAAAACTTGATATAGATACTATCGTGGATGAGTGAACTACAATATAAATTAACTTAATTTTTAGCGAAATCTTTGGATCCAGACTTAATAAAATTGATCCTCGATAATTATGAATATGAGTGCAAAAGGCTTAAATAAAAAAAAAGTTTTATATTGCCACCATTAAATAGTTAAATACGACTCAAAATAATTCTTAAATTATCGAATATATTGTTTTGAAAACATGAAATATAGAACACTTGTCGATCGCATTCGTCGATTACAATTATAATGAATGTTTTATAAGCTTTGGATCGATTTAATGTAGTTTCCATAATAATTTAAATATACGTAACGTTAAATAATATAACTATGACCTAAACTGAAGTAATGTTTTTCTTTAAAAATAATTTATACAATATTCTGTCACGGTCACTGTTGTATATAAAGAGAGAGATATAAATAACTTAACGCATTTTTGCTGATGGTAAAAAACGTTATATAAGCTTATTTTACTATCAAAATGGACACTAAGAGTATAGAGAGCGAAGCCGCGTAGAACAGCTAGTGGATAAATAATGACGAAGCAATTTTTCGAGGCTGTCAAATTAATTTGAGTACATGTTCTTGAATCAAATAGTGCTGGCTGTACTGACTTGTTTGTAAAAACTATTGAGTTAATAACATTATTGTTATTAAAGGAAGACAATGCTCTCGGCGTAGTTAAGCGATTGTGATTTGTTTATTAGTTAGAAATAGCGTTTGTTTATAGTCTGTTTTATAAGTTCATCCACCCTGTTCTGAATAGTGTTGAGGTGTTATAGACATGTACAGTATAAACCCAAAATATTAAAATAGTAGAAGCAGCCGTGAGCTACATCTTATTTTAATTATATTTTGTAAAAAGGATTATGAGCTCTTGAATGTTTTATAAGGAGACTTTACTTTTAATACTTAAATACTTTAAATTTTAGTGCAAATTTCTATGTTTCAAGTTATCAATATTACAAATATTGTAAATTGAAATATTGTTCTTGTATAGTACCGGAATTGTTTTTCAAATTATTATTGTACATGATCATAACTATAAACCTCAGTGGGTCTACCTTTATACCTGTACTTTATATTATGTTGCTTATCTTTGTTGTTGTCTGTCTAAATGTCGCAAGCTTTGATGATTATAAGTTGAATTTGATGCAATTAGGGGACGTAGATATATCTCAAACTGAATTGAAACATTAATACTTTTTCTACATAGTGAATGATTAAAGCGGGTGCTTATACGAGTATAAGTACAACTTAGTATTTTCATTATTTAAGCACATTCACAAAAATGTCAATGTAAGCATGTTACGATGCATAGTTTTGACGTTATTTCACATTGGTCCGTGAGAATACGCCTCCGGCACATTGTTCTTTGTTTTTGAATGAATCACGGACATTTTTCACAGGCGGCTTATATGGCCGCGTTGTACGTAAACGGTTTATTAATGTTTTCCTTTCGTTGCGAATTTTGATTGGACTTAATGTGACTGAATCAAAGTATTAATAGATACAGAAAGAACAATGAATATTGTATTGTAATACTTTGTACGTACTTGTGTATATTCTATGAACGGTTTAGATCAAAACAATAATTTATTTATGAAATAGCGCTTATGATGATAATATTATGTGTAAACCATTATACAAAAAAACAAACTGTAAAATGTTATTTTAATCGAGATTGGGTTTGCTCTGACTTAATAGTTTATAGCTGGCTGCCTGCAACCAGCACGATACCGAATTCGAACCTTTGCGCACCAATTATGTGTATGTGTTCCATTAATGTATCAAAGATTATCTATCCTTAATCTTTAATACATTAATGAAAATGGCAGTTAGGAGGAAAGACTAGACTAAGAAATTTCAAATAAAACACGTATATCCACGCTTTCTACTTAATTATATCTTAATGTCCTACGGATAGCAACAGAATAAAGCAATTCGAATGTAAATATTGAGGAAGTAAAACCAATATGATAAGCACCGACCAGCTGCTATGGGTCAATGGGAGCTAGTTTATGAAATGCTAATTATGAATTTATTTAAATTTGCCAAATAATAATCAAAGCTTTAGAACGTATTAAAATGGGAAAACAAATCGGTAGCCAATGAAATAAAGTATATCACATAAGTGAATTACAACATCTAACAGTAGGATACTGAGCTTTTGTTTGCTAACGACGTCATTAAAAATAACATTAAGGAGTTTCAGTTAGCATTTTCTTATCAAATAACTTCACTGAAAACAGCTCACGAGTTACTCAAATAAGCACAGAGGAATCTTCGCTTTTGAAAATGGAATAAAATAAGCAGGAATTGATGTTTTTTAATTATTATTATTAGCAACCAGGAAAAGGACGCAATAATGATACATCTCTGATGGCCATTAAGCTAAGCGTCCACATGTCGTTAGCATACGATTTAATACATCTTAATATCCTAATAATAATCCTTTGTAAGTCACACAAGTGCGTCCGCTGACCCCCATCGTACTCTTTGCATTTATCGCAGATTAATTAATTTATTTATTACTTTAAAACCAGATAGGGTTGAGACTCTTAAACTAGACAAAATCTATGTTTTGGGGTCTAACAGAATATTTTGATAATGCATATATTATGGTATTCATAGAGAGATACATTTAGATTACATACCGACCTGTGGACGCTTAGCTTTAGAATTCAACCTTATAGAACGTTATCTCCTGACTCCAAGGAACTCGGACTTTGCTCCAAATGAGAAAGAAAGTCCTTCGTCTCTGTCCTGCGCGGTATCTGCGACTAATTTAATAATAATTTAGTTTATCAGTGCAAGTTTTACTCCAAACTTGGTGACAGTCTTTGTTGTAATTGCATCTTGTCAGTCAAAGGGCTTGTTAATTGAATAAAGTAAAGGGAAATGATCTCTGGATGAGGTGTTATCTGTTTTGTTGGCGTTGCAGGGTTAATATGAAGCGGACGTCGTTACGTGTGTTTTTCTATAAGGTAGTAGTAGTTTTTGTTGTATGTGTCATTGATAAAGTATAATATTAAAGCAATGAATTATTCCATGTGTATATTAATTTATTAGAATGTGTTTGTAGGCCAGTCCCGCGATCGATATCAAGTCGTAATCTAAGTATGTAAAAATAATTTACATTTTATATATTGTATGAACACAAATAGGGAAATATCTTTTGACTTTCCGTCACTGTCTATGCTAAATAATTAAATACTCTGGTATTATGAATACACTGCGCTATTTTTACGTCTTTCCGCGTATAAACAATATTTTTGTGATTTGCTTCTGTGTATCATATTTTAGTATTGAATCTATTGTGTCTGTATATAATTTCGCTCATATGATATTCGCTTGTCGCAGGTGGCAACGGCGTCGAGCGAGATGAGCGACCGCGAGCGATACCGCGCGCCGCCGCAGCCGGAGCCGCCGCCGCACCGCGTGCGCGCGTCCGACCTGTACCCGCGCCAGCGCACGCACTACGACGAGCCCGGCTTGGATGCGGGCTTCACGCCGATCTGTGGCGAGTTTGTACAGGTGAGTCTCGCTTAAGCTAGATGGGAGTCAATACAGATATTGAACTGATACAAAATTTGATAAAATTTTAACAAGAAAATAAAATAAAACAATTTTGCGAAAGATTGGTAGCATATTTTAAACATAATATGGTAACTTCCATTATGAAGTCCAACCTTATGAAAGCCCATACTAAAAAAGGCGGATGTAATTTACATCCGTCACTGATCGATTTTAGGCTGCTCACAATCTGAACAAAAAATCTTATCTACCGGAACCGGGATAGTTTTCGTCACGTCTTCCCAATTACCGTACCCAGGTCTTCTCGGTTATAACCTAACCTAACCTAACCATTTAACTAAATCTTTAGTTTCATTATCATCAAATTCTTATACGACCTATATCTGCTTTTAATTTTTATTAAAGTTAAATTTTTATATAAAAAATAGCTTTGAAAAGATTACTTATCAAATCTACATTCAAATCTCGCAGATCTTCACGATTAGTATGACTACACATGCCAGTATTATATTTTACCACAAAGCAATAAAAGTCCCTAACATTTGCAAAGAATGCGCATAAACATTCTACTATATAGTAGAAGTCTTCTGTATTTTTAATATGCACAAAACAGGATGCATCGTACATAGAATGTGAATGGATTATACAAAGGTCGACGGTTTGCAGTTCAACGATCTGCTGTAATAATAACGTTTAATTGGAGTAATTGTTTTTCATATAGGTTAATTGTATACATGAGATAAAACATCTGTTATCCGCGGCGTAAGACGCACGACGCGAAATGCCGATGGTGCGTTCGCCTACCGTAGATACCGCAACGCGCGGGAATGACACCCCTTTATGTGATTCTCAGTGTAGGGAGTGCAGAGTGGTTGTGAATGAACTTCTAGCGTTTGTCAGTAATAAAGTGGACACTTTACCCGAGACTGGCATAACACAAATTTGTCTAAGTGCTTACAATAGTGAAGAAATTGAGACCGCGAGATCGATAGCATTTAAATTGTTAGCGCCTACAAAAAA
>LQNK01001231.1:152570-163075 GCA_001586405.1 Phoebis sennae
CATTCAAGCATTGATCTTTACATTTTTTACTATAATAACATCAAATATTAAGTAAATAAACTAACACTTAAAACACTAAAAACAACAATGTTACTAAAACAACTTTGTATCTCATTTAAGTTGACTAGAATGATGGGACTAGTTTATGCCTGTTTTAATTCTATATAGCATACTAGCTGAGGTGAGAGGTTTCACCCGCGTATATATCCTGTTTCCGTAGGATTTTCGAGATAAAAACTATCCTATGTCATCCCTGGGGTTTCAAAGGATCTCTGTACGAAATTTCAAATCAGTCCTGTAGTTATGTAGCCCATTCAATACAAACAAATCTTTCCTCTTTATTATATTAGTACAGATAGATTGATCTGTGCTTTCATTTAAATATAGAATTAGCAACATATTTTTGTTTGAAATACTAAAAAAAAATCCAAGGAAAAGTCATTGTGCGTTTGGAGAATGATTTAGGATTACACTTAAGTACATACACAGTTTTATATTGATTTTTTCTTATTATAATATGGTACACTTATTCCAAGTTCAGAAATCATTTACAATACTTACATCAGACACAGCTACTATTTACAATTGGTTATATCAAATTGAGTTTATTAATTTCCCTTACCCAATGGCCACTGCTTTTTGTTTTCCATTTTTATTATAATTTTGATTAAATAGCGTTTGGAATTAAGAAACAAACATTAGTAAAGTATCCACTAAGCAACAATTCTATCAAAAACTAAGCTAAGAATAAGTACAAATTCCACTAATACAATTATATACCGACTAACAAACAACTACAAATAATTAATACATAAGAATACTTGAAAAACAATTATTGAAAATATAAGAGTTGTAAATATAGTTCGATAGAATTAGGAACTTCTTGATTCAGGGGTTTTATTTTTAAAGTTAAAAAGCGACACTTATATATTTTTAAACACATGTACAACATTTATTCGTTATAAATTAATTTAAATAGAGCTTTTATAAGTACAAAAACTTATGTAAATTTAGGTATATTTAATGTGACTATTAAGATTTGATGAAAATAATGTTAATAACGATTTGTTTTTCTTGCCTTATCTAATTAAATATAAATAAAATAACGGATATAAAATGAGTATTTTCTCATGCACTATGATTAATCTGATTCCATTCCTCAAGCTGATTAAGTGGCAGATCATTCACATTTATGACATTGACATTTTTTAAATGAATGATAAGTATCAAGGATTACTTTTGTGATGAATACTAGAAACACCCAAAACCATGGCAAGTACATCAAGTTTTTTCGCATGTCTAGTTTTATTAAGCCCCCTCTACACATCGGCAGACGCATAGGCGCACATCATCTGTCGATCGATGGTGGATTCCTCGGCAGACGTAAATTATCTACTACGGCTGTCTACGGATAGACCGTCATGACGCTCGTGTACGACAGCACCTGATGACGTCCACATAGGTGTCTGCTGATGTCTAGAGGGGCCTTTAGGCTAACGATCGATGTAAATGCACTGTAGCAATTGATTAAGCCAATTTAATCAAGAATTTCTGAAAAATGCCCACAAAGTATTTAAAAAGACGCTTCATTGTGGAAATAGGAAGGTAATTCATAAAATATCTTAAAATTTAGATATCATTTCTGAAAATATAATTTGTCTATTACTTTATGCTTATCTATGAATCTATTCTGTTCGATTATGAGTCCTTTGATAATCTGTGACCATATCTCGCACTCGGTTCCTCACAGTTTCCAGTGCAGCGTACATATTCGGAGTGAATGGATCGAAGTCTTTATACTTTTTCCTCCTTCTGTATATGCCTTCTTTGTTGTACATTGCACAATTCATGTCATCCTAAAAATACTATTTGTATGAGTGAATGTTTTTGATGAAAGAAAATTTTAATTGGGATATAGTCATCTATTACTTATACTATATTTTAATGTATTTAATTAATTAGTATGTAAATGTATTTCAGAAAATCAGCATTGCAATTGGGTAATAAAAATATTTTTTTTTTATGTAAGTAACTAATTATTTATATGTCTGATTCTGTGTGGTTTTAAATATTTTTTTCTTTTTATCTTAAAAAATATACACTTGATTATGTACATTTTCTTACAATTATGTTTCCATAAGTAAATATTAAAATTCACAAACAAAAAAATTATTCCACTCAAGTTACAGGAACTTACCTCTGTAACAGTATGATTCAAAAAGTCTAGAATCCCCTGCAAACTTTTTCTAGTACTTTGAACTAATGTTTCATAGTACACTATGTGTATCGGTCCGGGGAAGTCGTTCAGCCAATGCTTGTGGGTGCTTTCCCACGATCGCAGCTCGATTGAAACATATGTCGCCCAGTCTGAAATATGATGTTATCTTTACTAATAAATTGAATATTATAATAATATAAATAGAATAGGCTCTGAAACTAGAGTATTGATTTGGATGAAACTTTGTACTGAGATTCTTTGAAACCCGGGGAAGGATATAGAATAGTTTTTAAAATTTTATCCCGAAAATTCTACGGGAACGGGAGATAGGATAACAAACAACAGAAAATGGCTTTTTAGTTGAAAAAAATGTGATAGATAAAAATATAAACAAATAATTGAATTTTTTTTTTCTAATTTCTTACCAGATTTATGTTCCCGTGTTTTTCTTTTGAATGCAGATTTTGGTGCTGTACCTATGTGACCTTTGTGTATTCTGTTAAAGTCAGCCTGAAATTACAACATTATTATGAGTTTAAGTCATGCGCAGGAGTTGAATTAAAAAAATTACAATTAATATTTGTATTGGCGTAACTGAAAAACTTTGTCAGTTTTACACAAAATTAAAACTACTAAACACAAATAATAATTTATTAAATTATAATATGCATAAGCAGTCTGAAATTAACAACAAATTAAGCATGGAATGTTTTTTTAGGTTTAACATAAAAAAGAATTGTAATGTAACACAAGCATTAAATTATAAATAAAATATAACATCTAACCTTTGATAAGGATTTAATTGTCTTTCATTCTAAGTTAGTGTCATGTTACTGAGGTTAAAAGCTTGATGTACAGCGGGACAACAAACTGAAAATATAAAAATAATATAAAGGCACATGGAAGTAAAAAGCAAATAAAAAACAAACACAGTCACTGTAAAACATCTATATATTAAACTCAGAGGTGACTGAACAAAAAACGCTGGACACATTGGGTTGAAATTTGGCATGCAGGTAGATGTTATGACATGGGTCCATCCAATCTAGATCAATCCAGATTTTGATTGAAAAAGAGAAAACAGATATTTGCCACAGCTAATTTTAACATATAACTAAAATCCTTAAAACACTTAACATTCAATAAAAAGCTGAGGCATGCTCTTAAATTATAGCTCACAATTTACAATAGTATTAGACAAATACATTTTAAATATATGTAATGGATGATTAATACAATAATTCAAATATTCAAGAAAAACATTTATTGATTATGTATAACAAATAAACAGTTAATAAAATTAAAAATTGTGACAATAATAAGCTTAATAAAGAGTGATTTTCATAATACTACAAATCATTTATTTTTGTTATTTTTTACCAAACAAGGTTCCATAATACTTGATATTATGCACAAGAACATTTTATCTTCATGCACTAATTCTTTGCAATTTCAGAATATCTAAATACCTTATGACAAATATTAGTCTTGCTACTCTAGTCTCTACAAGAGTAGGAAAAATTTTAAACAAAGAAACAAAAATTCTGCTTACCAAAATAGCATCCCTAGGATTTCTTATAAGCAGTACAGCGGCTTGAAACCTGTGGTCAGATGGAGGACCTTCATGTGTCTTCACAACCAGCACTGATCCATTGGTGACATTTTCTGCTGGGAAACCGTGTACCCGTAAACCATAATCCATGTATATTGAACCTGTCATAATACCTGTAATATAATGAATAACATCTTTAATTAGATCTCATCATGTACTCAAAAATTACATTCCATTTCAAATACATTTATAAACTGATTTATTATCATTGTACATTTTAAACTTACTAATGGGGAAAAAATATACCTGTAACCTGTTGCAGAAGGTACCTCAACCATGTATTACCGCTTCCAGGGTAGGAAACCAAAGCTACGACATTGCTAGATGGAGGTTTTTGAAACCTCAATTCTTTACACCAATGTACATTGGGCTGCCTCAAAGAGAGTCGATTTGCGTAACTAGCTCCATAATAAGAAGTTTTCCCACTATACAATGGGCTCAACATAAACAATATAATAGAAAAATGCACTGTTGCCAATATAGCTACTAATAAAAATATCAATTTCCTAGACATTGCTAATAACAGAATCCTACATTTTTGTTTTTAATAATAATTTACTTCATTTTGTTTAAAAATTGAGAGGTAAGTATTATAGTGTTAGGATTATAATTTAGTATTTAATAATAATAAATAATTAAAAAAGATTCTCATTGTGCTATCGATGTTTTGATTTTACTGAAATGTCAAAACATATTGTCATTGGAAGAGGAATGCCGAATGACTGATAAGGGTGCGTTCCAAACTTCCAACAATGTGGTTCTGTAAAGCACTGTAAATAATCTTGAGGATACTGGTATTACGGTAGCATTACTTTAAGCACTAATGTACATTAAATATTTACCTTATTAAAGATATTAGTCTAATTCTTATTCAAAATTTTATTAGTCCATAAAATATATGTATAAACTTCTATCGCACAGCCAATTTAACTGATTGTTTATTAGAAAACACTGCCAAAGACCGAAAAAGAAGCTAGGTTTTGTATAATTAATATTTTTTTAAATATCAATTAATATAAAATAAAATATATAAACATAAAAAAGCTTTTGATTTTATGGGATTACCAGTAACCTTTTCATATAAAAATAAAACAAAGAAATAAATAGTGTATGTTTAATAAAACATTTTTACATAATTTATATATTGCCTTATATAGCCATCATGGTGATGCATGCGTATAGCGTATTTTGCGTAAAATTGTGTGACAATTTTCCACATTACCCAAACAGATTTCCACATACATTTGTAAGGGTAAAACTTTTGAAGAACTAATTTGTTGTAGGACCTTTCTCGCCTGTAAAAGATCTCCACGAAGGATATTGCATACAGCTGCCTTCGCCCAAACTGCTACTCCTATTACATCTCTCATTTGATCAGGTAGCCCAGATACCAATTCATGGATCATAGTAGGCTGTAAATGTTCTATCGCCTCTACAGTTTTATCCAAAATAATTAAAGCTTCTGCTGCATATATATGAGCCCAGGTTTTGTGACTTTTCGAAGCATCAGTCTGACTTAATAGTTCATTAGCATTCACTAACGCTGCTAAAGGGTCTTGAAGGTGTAAAAAGATGTAACTTTGTAAGACTAATATTGAATTCTTTAGTTCACATCTCTGCTTCCAGTTGATTGGTGGACCTGGTGGAGCTTGAATCATGGGGACTGTCATATCTGCAGGTGGATCTTGGTTAGGCAGGAGAGTGATAGCATTCTTGAGGCAAAGTGCTGCAAACTCTAATGATAATGATGGTATTGCAAATGATTCACCAGCTGCAGAATATTTCTCCTTCTCTTTAGCAACAAGGACTCTTGTATGAGGCCCACTACCTAGTTTCTTAACAATAAACTTCTGAGCTTCATCACAACAACATTTTTTAATACAACACTCAGCCAATCTCACCCAAACCTGAGGGTTATTGGGATAATGTCTTGCGGCTTCGACCAGGCATTCAAAGGCACCTTCTGTATTTTTTGTAGCAAGTAATGCTAGTCCAAGATTATAAACATAAATTGGACGATCCTTGCAAACAGTTAACCTTTCACTATCCTCACTCTCCATAGTTTTAAAGTGCTCTTTCAGAGCATTTTGAAAATACTTTGTAGCTATGTATGGTTTTTTGATAGATAAATAAATTACACCAAGATTATTGTTAATTGCAGCCCATATATCTTCTCCTTCCGACCTAAGATCATAAGTATGTTGTAATGACCTATATAGTCCCAAAGTGTTAGCAGCATCATTAATGCAACCATTCAGATACTGTTGCTGTGCAACAATGCATACATTTTCAATAGAATCAGGTTTCAATTGTATTTTCTGCCCGAGAAATACTTGCGCTCTACTAATTAAACGCTGGTATAAATCACTGACTTCATTATTCGATTTCAAACCCTCTCCATGAGTCTTTGCAATTTCTAATGTTTTATCATATGTACGTCTACAAAGGGTACATTCCAATAAGAGCAATACTACATGCTGTAGTAGCTTTTTATCTTTGATTAATTTGGATGATAAAAGCTTTTCTAGAATTGTAGCACTCTGATAATAATAACGAGAGTGGTATAGAATGACTGCATAGTTATAAATTGCAAACGGCGACACCGTTTCCTTTATTTCTTCATCGGGGAATGAAACGCCGGTGCAGTCAGCTAAGCTTGATTTGAACTTGGATACATTTTTCATGTCACTAGCAGCTAGTTCGACTACAGCCTTGTTGTGCTGTATACGTTTCAACAAGACACTATTGTTTCCAACAAGATTCTCTAAATCATTAAGATGTTGTAGTGCAGATGAATAGTCTTTTTTCAAGAAGCATTGATGTGCCAAAACAGCTGGTTCGTCTATGTTATTTGCCATGGTCGTAAAATTTGATTGTATATGAATGATTGTATTTTATTAAGTTTTTATTTAATCGGAATTCGACCAAAATTTACAAAATAGTACAAATTACTCTGACTTTGACATTGACAGTTCACGTTTATCATTTGGATGGATTCAATAGTTTTTGAAAGAAGAATTAAATTCCGTTTATATTTTCATTGAGAGCTGCCTCAAATTAAGCTAAATTTGAAAAAAATTTGGTTATAATAAATTCTAATTAAATTAGTATACAAGAAAAAAAACATTATATCTATTCCTATTATAGCTACTAATTAAATTATGCGTTTTTCTAAACAACTTAAATGAGAAAAAGAAAATTCGTGTATAGTATAGGGAGAATAATATATTTAAAATTTATATTCCATTTCATTGATCTATTTTATATAGGAACATAGCCTTAATTTCTGTGATCTATAAAGCCAGACAGACTATTTTCCAAAATCAGCCAAGTTACCTAGGTAACTTTACTAGGTGACTACCCAGTTTAAATGCAACAGCACCAACCACTATGCCAATGATGAATAAAGTAATCAAGCTGTCTATGAACTATTTGAGTCAAATTCCTTTTTAAATCTGCAGTTTTATCATTTTAATACTAATGCAAATTAGCTCTAAATAATAATACTTATTTAATTCATTAACATTACATCAATGATATAATATCACAGAGGCTTTAGATTACATTAAAACAGTGTTTTAAATTAAAATTGAGCCTGTGCCTTGCATAGAAATCAATAAGATAATGTGTAAAAAATAAAAAAAAGATGATGTTCTCAGTCATTTATTTTTATAAATCAGGATGCAAGTTATTCTTAAATTTCTTATTTGATCGCTCAGCCGGTCTAATGCATATATGTCTACCAAATAGTGTTATTTTAATATTTTTAATGTACATATCAAATACACTTTCTTTTTTTGGGATAGTAGTTACAACATTTTCAGAGGAAATAATTTTAAATGTATTCCTTGTGTCCATTATGCATATACCTTTTTTGCCAATATAGCTTGGGCACTTTGAGCGTACCACCTGTAGCATGCTGCCATGAAAATCTGCTTTATAAAGGGTCTGTGTAAATTGATCCCACCTTTTACTTGTTGGATCGGGGACTGACTTATCCAATTCAAGCATTTTGGAAATGTAATCTGTCCATATCTCATTTATTGGTTCAACATCTTTATATTTAATGCTATTACGCGGTATAGAGTAAAAACCCAAACTTATCTTCTCTTTCCGTGATAGCAGGTTATTTTTACGTTTTCTTACTTTTTGTTTTTGAACTTTGCTTTTAGCTTTCCCGAGCACAAAGTCTTTTTTTAACTCAGATCTTATATTTACTACATCGGACTTTGGCACATTTGATTCTAAAAAATTTACAACTGTGCGAAAAGCTTCGCTGTTCACCTCTTCATCCATTGTCGTTGTAATTTATCAATTATTTACACTTTCATTTTATATTTTTAGTATTATTTATTCTTTTATCTTTCACACTAATTAGAATGGCATCGAAGTGTTAATATAAAAGCAAATATATTAATACATAACCTTTTAACTTTTTTCTTACTAAATAATATTGAATTGTTGACAACAGTTTGCAATGACAAATGACAATGACAGCGATAAAACAAGTTCAAGAGTGAACTATAATAGGGTAATATTGTATTTTTACTTCGCTACTTCGTTTACAGTATTTATGGAATTTAGTGAAATGATGTTTATTATATTATTTAAAGAACACTATTAGCACAATACTTTCTTTTAGTCAGGAATTAATACTTATCTTGTTTTCTATTCCAAAAACTTACAGTAAATTTATACTTGGTATAACTTCAAAATCATTGAAATTTTTAAATATGAAATGGCAATGTTCATTGATTAACGTCTATCTGCTGTCAGCTGTGTACAAATTTGTTTGTAAATTGTAGGTTATAAATTTAATTCATTGATAATAAGGCTGTTTGGTCTTATCACAATTCCATAAGTACTGCAATCGTATTAATAAATTACAACGATCCGTCGCCATACTATATATAACGTTAAGCCTATTAAAAATATAGTATTCGTTAGTCAACTTATTTTCAAAGTATTGTTTTTGCTTATTAGAATTTACTTCATAATAAATTAAAAGGAGAAGAAATGGGTATAAAAGTCCCAAATGTAAAACTGAACAATGGCATTGAAATGCCAATTATTGGCCTGGGAACTTATGCAGTAAGTTATTAATCTATATGAAACTTAATTTATGAAATAATTTTAATAAATAAGTTTGCAATAATATTACAAAACTTTAATGTCAAATAAAGGACATTCAGCCCCTGCCTATAATTAACGGCAAAATACTTCATATTTAATCTGTTTTAAATAAATAAATAAATAAAATAAAAAATAAAAAATAAAAATAGCCTTTATTTCCTCTGACCAGTGAAAAAAAAAACTTAAATCTAAATACATTTAATAATAAATACTTATGTTACACTTATAAAAAAAACTAAATATACTCTACGTTTCTTCTTCTGTGTCAGGTTGTCCCTTGACATAGGCCTCCTCTAGATCCCTCCACTTATTTCTATCTAGCGTTAGTCTTCTCCAACCTTTTGGTAAATCGTCTTCCCACCTTTTTATTTGCCTTCCTTTGCGTCTTTTCCCATTTCTGGGGTACCATTCTGTGATGTTTTTAGTCCATCTTTCCATCCGTCTTCTCATCATATGGCCAGTCCACCTCCATTTTAACGACCGCGTTTTAATTTTGATGTCTGCCACCTTGGTGATGTTCCTAATTTTTGAGGCTTTCCATTTGTCTTGCAATCTTAAGTTCATCATGCTCCTTTCCATGCCTCTTTGACATACACGCAGTTTGTGCTCAATTTTTTGGCTAAGTGGCCAGGTTTGGCAGCCGTAAGTGAGACATGGGAGAATACAACAGTTGTATACCTTCCTTTTTTCAGAAATAGGTATAAATTTACTTTTCATTATTTCCTTTAGAGACCAATATCTTTGCCAGGTATTATTTATTCTTCTATCTACCTCTTTAGTTGATTGATCTCTTACAGATATTATTTGCCCCAAATATATATATTCATCAACATAATCGATCTCATCCGTTCCCACTTCTATTTTTGCTTGGGTCCTATTCGTCATCACTTTGGTTTTATTTGTGTTCATTGTCAATCCTGCCTTTTTACTTTCTAAAGCTAATTGATGTAGCATGATTTGGAGTGTGGTGGGGTCTTCTGCGAACAGTACAATATCGTCTGCAAATCTAAGATGGTGAATGTTTTCACCATTTACATTGATACCGAACTTATCCCAATCCAGCTGCCTAAATATATTCTCAAGAACAGCGTTAAATATTTTTGGTGACATAGGATCTCCTTGACGAACGCCCTTCTCTATTTTGAATGTGTCCCCAAAACTTTCCAATTGTACCTTTGCTGTACTATTAGCGTATATTTCCTTGATTATGTTTATATATTTGACTTGTACTCCTTGGTTTTTAAGGGATTTCCATATATATTCATGCTTTAAAGAATCAAACGCTTTGTTGTAATCCACGAACGATAGATAGTATGGGCGTCCATATTCATTACATTTCTCGACGACTTGTTTAACATCGTGGATGTGATCGATGGTCGAAAAATCTGAGCGAAATCCAGCTTGTTCTTTAGGTTGATTACTTTCTAATACTTTTGTTACCCGTTCTAGAATTACCTTTATGAACACTTTATATAGAATTGCCATTAAACTGATGGGTCTATAATTGTTTATGTTAAATTTGTCTCCCTTTTTGTGTAAGAG
>LQNK01001231.1:167091-194490 GCA_001586405.1 Phoebis sennae
CAAAATATTTAAAAATTATCAGAATATAATCAGCACATACTTATAGTCTTCTGATGCATTGAAATATTTTAAATTTAGGTAATACTTCTGCCTCAAGATCATTTATATATCATATATCATAATATTGATCTCCTTTCTCAATTATCCTTTCTCAATTTTACAAGTAATTTTTAATTTAAATTATTGATTTTTGCTATTCATTTGAACATTTAATTTTATTAAATACCAATTTCTTAAACATATTATCAGGTAGGCATTTAGATTTTTCAAACAAATCGTGGAAATACTGTAAAAATAGCGTATATTTTATTATTTAAAAAGGCATTTTCATCAGGAAGTGACAATATATTCCATTTAGTATATAAATTTTATAAAAATGCTTTTTACAGAAATAAAATGGTTACATTGTGGTTTATTTGTTAAAAATTTTACACTTGTGTTAAGATAAACACAAGAAAATACTTTATATGTTTTTATTTTTCTAAGATCTTATCTTTTAAAGAGAATGTCATAAGTTTACATTTTTTTTATTTTCAATTTTAAGCGCAAATCCCAACCTGGTGATTTTCAACAAGCCGTGGAGTGGGGCATAGATGCAGGGTACCGGCACATAGACACAGCTTCTATGTATAAAAATGAGGAGGAAGTGGGACAGGGGATTAATAATAAAATTAAGGAAGGAGTTGTGACCCGTGAGCAGTTATTTGTTACAACAAAGGTGAGTGCAATAAATGTATATATTTTTTATTTAAAGCATATTTAAGCATTAAATAAAAATATAGTGTACAGTTGAGTGATCATTATTGGGATTTATAACTTTCTTACCAAGGGTATTTTTATTTATTTGAGAGGAACTTCCAGCAAGTATATGTTGAAAAAATGTCCTTTCGTTTCAGTTATGGAATGATCGCCATGCACAAAAGGATGTTATCCCTACACTCAAGGAGTCTCTACAAAAACTAAAATTGGATTATATTGACCTGTATCTTGTTCACTGGCCTGTATCTGTAAACGTAAGTTACCTATTTTCTTCTTTAAGATGTGATATAATAAATTATTCTTTATATATATTTTTAACTGTACTAACATCTTATTCTTAGCTGACCACCTATTTGACTTTTGCTGGCCTCTGTTGGCGGAATCGTATGCATGCTTCTTTACTTATATAGAAAATGGAAGTGTTGTTGAAATTCTGGTAGTGACATAGACAAAATGAGGGGGGACGGATAGATTTTTTCATAGATATTTCCGTAGGAGATTTCCATTACTAACAAACTTAGTTTCATGTCAAATAATGGAATATAGATAGAGATATAAAATATTCTCAGATTAATATAATTGTTTTATTTTTAATTCCAGGATAAGGGTGAGGACCAAGGCATAGACTATTTAGAAACATGGCTTGGTATGGAAGAAGCATTCAATATGGGACTTGCTAAATCCATTGGAGTGTCCAATTTTAATGAGGAACAGCTTGAGAGATTACTGAAAAACGCCAAAATTAAGCCAGTTGTTAACCAAGTAGAGGTAAATATATTTTTAAATTGTAGTATTTATATCTTATCGTATTTGTATGCATGTAAATAAATTATAAAAAAGACTTAGTAACGTCGATGTTTTATTACATACTATAACTATAATTACTCTATAAATATAAGCATTGTCACGTAAAGACATACTATTTGCGTAAAACTAGTTCATGAAATAACTATAAAATAGTCAAGGCATAACATCATGAACATTAAAATGTATCATGTATGTACTGTGTGACTTAAAAATTATTTTAAGTATTTGTGAATCATGGAAACACTAATGTCCATATCCTGCAACAATTCTCAACTCTAAAATGCTCTAAAGTCAAGCTGTCGCTGTCACTCTAGTCAGGAAGACAGAGACAGAATGATATTTGAGCTGTTTAGCACTATTCAGACGCCAGTCTATGTAGTACTTTCCAACCAACTGTCCATAGATACCAAAATTAGTCTCCGAAAGGTTTTAAATCCCGGTTAGGACACCTGAATTTAACGACTGTAATTGCGATCATTAAAAACCTACTAGACCCAGCTGAAAATATTTATATAGATGTCCTTAGAAAAGAATAGGTTGGGAATCCTTGTTTTAGATAATAAGTATCATTGGACCTATTACAATACATTCTTTAAGGGCCCTAGCGAAGGTTGTTCGCTAGCGCTTATTACAAGAGAGTTAAAAGGCTTCGGTTGCCATAGACTATATATGGCCATAAGATAATATGTATAGGGTAAAATTGGTATCTTATATTGAAAACTGGCGCCAAATCATACTTGGACAATTGGACATGGACATGGACAATTTTTAACATAGTAGACTTTTTACGCTATTTATATTTATATTGATAGTAGTACTTATTAACTTTTGAAATTTATAATAACTTGAATTTTTATCATCCACGGTATGATAATGCTTTACATTACTGTTTTTTTTTGCAATAATTAACTGTTAATGACAGGAAATGTATTAAATTCTTACACTAATTGGGTTATGAAGTTTACAAACTGATACATATCACATATGTACAAGTGAATATCATATAGGTACTTCACTTTTAAACCGACTTGAAAAAAAGGAAGAGAAGGTCTCAATTCGACCGTATTCTTTTAAAGACCAACGCTCGTCGTTTGCTCTAACTTGGATTTAAACTTCTGTATCTATATTTGTTGTGTGGATATTTAAATACGAAATATTGTAATAAACGTAAAAACCAGACGAAGTCATGTTCCCCCAAAATTTTAGACGAGGCCTTTGGTTGCCCCCAATTTTTTAATTTTGTAGTAAATTTTGTTCTTTAACTTAAAGTAAAAGAAAGTACTTATATACATCACTTCTGATGTGACCCGGTAAAATTTTATCAATTTCTTATGAATATTTTTTATAGATAAACCCTACTCTCACCCAGCACAAATTGGTAGATTTCTGCATGAAGCATTCCATACAACCAGTCGCGTATACTCCCTTGGGGTTGATATCGGATGCAAGACCGGAATTCGCTGGCAAAGATGTGATCAAAACTGACCCGAAGTTGGGAGCAGTGGCCGACAAATATGGCAAGACTAGAGCACAAATTGGTTTGAAATATTTGGTATGTTATCCATATTTTATTTTAGCATACTTTTCGAAATGTAAAAAGCTTTTCATTCATATTTTATCGACTAAATTAATTTTCAATTATTGGCTATAGTTGCTCCAAACAAAAATAATTTATTTTGGAGCTTGCACTATTGATTGCCTCTTGGATTTTTTAATTTTGTTTATAAGTCATTGTACACCGCAGGCTTGTTCATGCTGGATGGAAAATTATTTTACAGATTTCAAGCTATTATTATCAGTTAAATATTTCCGTTTGAGTTCATGTGAAAGGAAAACTAAATTATTTTTTTTATGCGCAGGTCCAACGAGGCATCGTGGTTCTTCCGAAGTCGTTCACGAAATCTCGAATCATAGAAAATCTGAATTTATTCGATTTCGAGCTAACAGAGCAAGAGATGGCGCTAGTTGACAGTTTCAATATCGACCACAGATGCGTTCCCGGTTTGGCGTTTGCGAAATGCAAGAATTATGCATTTTAGAGAATGGTTTTGGCTAGAATTTTTTTTTTAACAGTCGTTTATATTGTATGTTGCAAGGACGTAAATGGTAATTATTGAAATTAAATCGGATATTTTGAAAAACTTTTCTAGGATTTTTATTATGGTACCTACAATAGGTGTAGTTAAAATATATCGGTATTTTGATTTCAATAATTTACGTAATTCATTTAAAATCATTATAATTTACGTAATTCATTTAAAATCATTTTAGTTACGTAATTCATTTAAAATCATTATATATTTATATCCTTGTGGATGTTTTGTATGTTCCTTTAATGCGGTGTAACACAAGGGATCTATTTTTTTATAACAATTGGTAAATTTTTGGGAACAATGTTGTTGTGAATGAATATAGTGATATAAATGTAAACCGGCACAACATCTGTGTAATGATTGTATAGAATGTAAGTCTTAAGTGTTCATGAAATCAGTGAACTAGGTGTCAAAGTGATATTCTGTGATAGTTATGAAGTGCTCAAAGTGCTTACATTTAACTTGTGAATCTATTGGTGTTTGAATATTTTAAATAAAATTTTATGAGAAATATTGTGTTTAATTGGTTATTTTAGATACAAGTGTGCTTTGTAAAATTTGGTTATCGGCATTTTTTGTGTAACTCCTGTATTAATTAAATACTCTTGAGAATTGGGTCCCCATATTTTGCAAAATGGGTTTAACATATACTATATAGAAACTATTTTTTATCTATTCGCATCTTTAACTCTTGAAGCAAATTCATATTTTAATATCTAAAAGTTTTAAAAATTCTTCCCTGAGAATTCATATTCTATCATCGCTGTAATGCCGGCGACTATTGTCACAATTATTAGAAAAAAATTTAGTGTATTGTGATTGTCTTTATATACAATTATTTTTCTTCAGTTAGTTAAACATGGATCACTGCGTTGTGAAAAAAAGGTCACTAATTGTAGCAAAAACACCGTCTTTTTTAGTGTATATCTCTTCCCATAGATGACTCAAGATAGTGCAACTAGTATTTGAGCGACATAATCAGTTACTGATTAAGCTCTTCAATAAAGATTAAAAAAAAAAGATAGTGCAACTAAAAAAAGTTGTCTGAAAACAAATTTATTAGGTCAGTGAATGAAACAAACTTGGTATATTTGATAATTTATTGAAATCGAAACAAATAATAAATAAATATAACATTTAACATCAAATGCGAATGAAAATAGAAAAATAAATAAACTTTATAAACGGAATGTGTATTAAGAACTCTCAAAAAAAGTTAATTTGTTACAAATGCAACCCTATTACATGGGCCGTAGAAGTTTTTTTTCTTCAAAATCGAGAGTTCTTAAACTATTATCAAATGCTTAGAAGCGACAGGCAAAGAAATGCATATTCAGTATAAAATAAATAAAAAAATAAATTCGTCAAGAAATAAATTGAATCTACTCTCGAGGAGAAAACATTTGTAAAGAGATTCTTACAGAAACAAGTCAAAATATATGAATAAAATAATCTGTATTGATAAATAAATAAAATCTAAAAACTTCGTCAAAACACAGCCGACATTACAATAATTCTGTTTACAAAACAATAAAATATAAAATCTGATGAAAACATACAAAAATGCTTTGATTTAAAAAAAGATAGAAAAGAAATGCAATTATATTTAGAACCCTGCGGCAATAACCCGAATATAAAAGTATAGAAATATTTATAGATAGAATAGAAAAGACTCATGGAACATGAAAATAGGCCACATTATACAATTTTTAATCTTCGAATCTTATTTTTAAAATTAAGTTGTCTGACATAAACGTGTTTTTATAATGTGAATATTAATCGAATAATTCAAAAATCGTAAAAAAAATATCCAAATTCTGAAAGGATACTCAACTTTAAAGAGCGCTTAAGTGTCATGCTGCACTATCACTCTAATGAAGGGAACAAAATGATATTTAAGCTTATCTCAAAGTTAAGTATCCACGGAGTATTTTGATATAAGTTTCTCAGTGTGGCGTTAGTTTAAGAATAGTCTCTTCTTTCATCTACATACATACGATAATGTATATCGCGTATTTTATATAAAAATATATTAAGCTTAATCTAATTCCGCTTATCGTTTGTACCAAGTGTGGCTGAAAACTGTTTTAATATACAATTATAGTAAATACAGTTTCATTTAACACCCCCATTTCACCAATGACATAATCGGTATTTAAAAAAAATCGATATTTTAATCATCGATTATTTTATCAGTGAAATCAGGTCTAAATATGACACCTAACATCTAAATACCGCAATACAAAAATTACTTTTAGTAAAAACAGTGCGACATCCAACATATAGTAACCATTATTGTTATACAATATTTGAATAATAATTTTGATAAACAACATAATACCAAATCAATAAAAAATCAACAAATCTATTTACAAAACGACTTGAATCTTAACCACCTATAAAGGTAACTAGGTCCTTTATACAAAAATGTCATTTAAAAAGCATAATCTTAGTCTATGGTCTACGCTCTATATCACTATGGTTACTTCCACACGTAGTTGAAGACGTCCATGATACTGTCATAGATAGTGAACGTTATTGCTACGTCGAAGACAACTCTGCTGAGTCGAGGAACAGTACCTTTGTAGAAGGCGAGTGGTCCTTCATGTTTCCAGGTCTTGATGAAGCAGTCCCAGGTGCTCTTGTATTTGGAAGCTTCCAAGCCTTGCATGCGAGTTTTGACCACGTCGATCGGTGTGTTTCCGAACACTGATGCGGCTCCTGGGTAAATTAATAGGGTGTTAGATTGATTTTAGGTGATATTTATACTCATTTTATAGAGGATGGCCAGGCGATTGCATGTTTGTATATAAGTATGAAAAACTTTGTTCGACTGCAACTTGAGAATCGATTATCTGATCTTGATTAAATTTCATAGGCAAATAGTTTTGACAAAAGAAAATGTCTAGTTTGAAGATAGGCGAAATCGGTACAGGGGGGTTACGAAACAAGGGGGGTCAAATAGGTAAATGTTTGTCGAGGATATCTGGAGTATGGTTTATCAGATGCAGATAAGAGAAGCGAAATCGGTGAGGAAGAGATATATATAAAAAAAAAACATACAAATAAATTCAATTCTGTTTCAGAGGCTAAAATTTGGTAAAAGTCACTTTACGTTAAATGATAAGATAACCCTATTTATTTTTCAACACATTTTGTATGCCCAAAACAGTTTATATTATTCAAATTGTCAGATAAAAACTGTCAGTGTTGTAATATTTCACTTATCTGTGATGCAATTGCGGCTTTTTGATAAATTATCAAAATACAAACTGATATCTTGATAATAAACCTTTGCACTAGCAGTTGTTATGGGCACTATTTTCAAATTCTATTTAATTTATTCCGTAGCTGATTGAGAATATTTTTATAATGTAAAGAAATCTGACCTCACTTTTTACATTATTGTAATATAACAACAATTAACGAACTTATAAGAAAAAAGTATACTCCGGACTAAACCCTTTTATTTTTTTGCAAAGTCGGCGTTTAATTCAATTATGTACTCAGCTTTTTAAAATTTTACCGGGGGTTTACTACTACATGACTGTTCAATCAACATTGATATTTGTTTAAATCTAAAAAACGCTCAACGAACGTGCAGAAAGAACAAATTTTTTTGTTAATTTCATAGCATGAATATGTAACTAACAAACTTATTAAATTGGACGTAAAACCCATCACGTGGAAACATAAGTTCAGGTCCTGCTATCTAAATATTTACTACCAAATTTAATTTTTCCTCAAAATTCTAACGAGGATTTTTAATTATTTTTATACATACCCGCAATACCACCAAACAGTATATAAGTCAGGTCCTGCTATCTAAATATTTACTACCAAATTTAACTTTTTCACAAAAATTCTACTAAGGATTTTTAATTATTTTTTATACATACCCGCAATACCACCAAACAGTCCAACGATATACTTGGGCACATGTTTGTCTCTATCGCCTCCCTTGTACCAGTCCCTAAGTGACTCCATGACGAAGAACCTAATGGCTTGGTTGCTGCCCTGCTTCATGATCGTTGCTGTCACTCCTTTGTATACACCTCCAACACCTGGAATGGTTTGTTAACGATTATTAAGTAAAGATTGGAAATGCAACTGTGTGCAAAAATGGTTGTGCACTTTTTATAAATATGTATTAATATTTTGTGACAAATTATAAGATGGTATTTTCTTGTGTCCGTTTTAACGCAGTACTTTCCATATTAAATAAAATCCATGAAAAAATATTTAATTTAAGACTTGAAAGATTTGAACCATTGTGTTGTGTTAGTCTTTAAAATTTAAAGGTGGCTCAAACAATTTGAGAAATTTTTATTTTGTTGGGTATATCATTTTTACGATTTAGAAAGTTTTTATATTAATTATTTTCTTGTCCTTTATAAGTTCAAATAATTCTATTATCTTACTTGTACTGTTATAATGACCAGAACATCAACAATGCTTACCTTCCTCCCTAACAATAGTCCTGACCCCATGGAAGAATCCCTTAAACCTTGGCTTCTCCATCCTCATATCGTTGATGAACTTCACTTTAACAGTCTCCATGGGAGTTACCGCAAATATCGCTTCAGCAACACCGGCGGCGAGACCGCACATGAGTTTGCCGGAGTTGGACAGGGTGCCATTCTCGTTCACCATGTATAGCTTTGCTTGCTCGAACACTCCGAACCTGGAAGGCAAGTTATTTATAGGTAAAAGAGAGGACTTCAACGTCATAGATAGTAGACTAAAACACGCTGCATCAATAGGGATATTTATTAAATTAGAGAGGGTTTTAACGTCGCAGGAAGGTCGATTGTCGATGTTGATAAGTTAGTAAACTTCTTGATCGGTTATTAAATAGTTGTTTTTAGGTCACGAGAAGGATATGATAAACAACCGCTAATGCAAATAAGCTAAACTATATATACCCACTTGCGAGCATTATCTAGGATTTTCCACTTTAATTGTGGCTCTGCGAACTTACGCACATTTTATTCCACTTTAAAGGGTCATAAATTCCATGAAAAGTAATTTTATAGGATCATTACCATTCTGTTCTGCACTAAATTTAAGCTCAGGCAAATAATCAAGATCATTTTCAAGTTAGCAACTTCCGTTTGAGATCTGCACATAACAAAATTTATACCTTATAGTTCTTAGTAATATTAAATAGATCCATTGTGATTTAACACACATTCTACTATAACGGTATGACAATTCCGATGAGGTACATTTATATAAGTCTTAAAATTAAAACATAATAACATTTTTAGACTGAAAAAAAATAAGGACCGAATTGACATTCTCCTAGATTTTTAAGTCGGTTAAAAACGTATATGAAATTAAGGGATAACGATATCAACAGCCTTGATATCGATATATCTAATTTGTATCTTCTTATATTCGATTGTATCTAAACAGAAAATTTATTCGATAAGATTGTGGCAACAATATGATTCAATAAACTGAATAAATAAGACGTTTCCTCAACTTTCGATTATTGCAAAAATTATTCATTCATAATTTAGAAGAATTATCGAATTATCGATGGGTGAAATAATACAGAATGTTTATTTTTTTTTTGGAAAATCAACACCTAAGATTTTCAGCTCGGTAAATAAATTGGTCAAACTTCAGTTATGCTTTTTTTATTTTCTTAAAAATCAGCCTCGAGACTCTTTTCGACACTTTATGATAGTCCTCATAGTTTAGGAAATATTAATTTACTATCCTATTATCGAAATCACATCCATATAATCTGATTATAGGCACAAGTAATCGTCCGGAATGTCATTGAGAGTTATCTGCGACCGTATGACTCAATGAACTCTCCTTATCACCCAGTTCTTAAGCATCTCGGTTTCCATCTGCGAATGTTACTGAGTAAACCGTTTATGAGAAAAAAACTGGAGTAAGAACGAATAAATGGCTGATGTAATTTCGCGACCTATGAATTAAAAAAACATTTGACACGTAATGTTCACAAAAGGCAACTACGACACTCTTTTTAGATCTATATGGGCTGCGGTCAGTCACTTGACATCATGTGAACCGAATGCCCTGGTTGCTTGCTGTAGCATCAACAAAAAAATATGGACTTGTAAAAAATGGCCCATTAAATCTACAATAATAATCGTAGCAGGAACTCAATCGAATATTCAAGTGCCCATTATTAAATCCTCGATAACCGATTTACGTAATATTATGTTCAAGTATGCTAATTTGAAATCAGTTGAAGGTTAAAATTTTGTTTGGATCGAAATATAGTAATAAATCGTTATGTGACGAAACGTTCATGTTAAGAACACTAATAAGATATTTTAAATCTGATCTACAGACAAAGCGATACCTTTAAGGTGCTTACTGTCTACTTACGATAGTGTAAGCTGATTTATAAAGATCATATTTCGTAACACTATTTTCGGAACGTAAAAATGTACTTTAACCCTAAAATATAATTTGAGTCGAATAGCGTTGTGTACTAGATTAAAATTAATTTGAGTTTATTGAAGTATGAATTTTTTTCACGTTTCAAAATTATTTAATTAAATATCGTTAGTTTTTATGAGTGGGCAATAATGACGTTAGAACAAATTGCAATTTCGCAATTTTCCGTAATAAGTGAGAATTTGTAATAGTTTGGAATTTTTTTTATTATTATTTTAGTGTGGAAAAAATAGTTTAGTAATGATTTGAAACTACTTTGTATGAAGAAATATTCGATTCGAAGTCCATTCTTTGGATCCGCCTTTGCCTTATCCGTGGTATACACAATCACACATAGATCTTAAGCAATAGACAATCACGGCCTGAGCACGTAAAGCTCAGCTCGCATCGGAAAGAGATCAGGGGCATTACCAACGCCCTGATCTCTTGTATCGGTCTTCCGACCCTTCGGATCATGAGAGTGAGTCAATAGAAAGTGCACATACTTGGCCATCGTGGTAGAACAATTTTCATACATAACCAAATGAAGTCAGGAGGAACTTCTTTATCAATAAGTATATTCTTACCTAACCGCAGACTTCGGAATGGAGCCATAGAGCAATACACTGAGACCCCTGTATAGGCCGAAGAATCCATGCCCCTTGACTGTCTTGTTGACGCAGTCGAATATGCCTGTGTACTTCTTGGTACCACCTGAAATTAAACATTATTTATTTGAGTTTTCTGTATCTAACAGGAGGAAGGCAGATTTTTCTACACGTGGTAAAAATTGGTTGTAAATGATATTTCCTACTGTTTATTCCTTAAAATATAGATAAACAAAAATTTTACTATAGCAGTAGTGTATTAAAGCGACCTACTTTACAGTTGAAGACGTGACTGGACGTGGCATATGAGCATCTGTACACTTAGATCGTTCTTTAAACAACTGGCAAAGGAATCGTCTTACTCTATTATAGCAATACGACGATTTTACCAATTGTTATCCTTGTTTTGAGATTCACGAGTCGATGTTATAGCACGAGAACTCTTTAGTACTTTACTTAGACGAAAAATAAAAATGTTATATCATCAATCAATGTGTGGTCACTTTCCTTGTTCAGCCCTGACCTAATTCGTAAATAGAATCAGTCATTTGTTACTTTAGCGTTAAAAACACATTCTCTTTGTTTTCTCTTAAATCTTTCTCTTTGATCCACTTTACGTATCAATTGTCTATTGCACTCTGGCCTCATAGACTACAAACAATATACTATAGTGCTTGATAAAGGTTCGATACGATAGCACTTAGGTGAAGATCTACTTATATTGCAACTTTTTGCTTTTTATTCAGTCTTTTCTTGCTTTAGATGAGTGGATAGCTAGTATAGTAATAAAATAAAAATGTTTAAATAAGAGAATTGGAAATGGAAAATTATATTTAAATTTAATACAGGAAAGTACATTTCACAGCGTTTCACTAATCTTTATTTATAGTAGTCAATTTTCGATAAATAAACTAAAGAATCGATTGTGAAATCTTCAGTAATTGTTCGTTTGTATATTAGCGAGACAATTACGGCATTAAATTTCCCACAAATATAGTATATAGGTTGGATTAACACTAGTTTTGAATCAGAATGGTTGGTATATATACTTGTATAAGTGGTTTACCACAATTTAGCAATATACGCCTATTTCGCGATTCAATAAGCAATTGGATTAAATACTTACAGTAATTAAGTTAAATATACCCCACATTATGTCTATTGTAATATATCTATTATTCATATTTGTGATTGTTAATTACCTATGTTCTCGTTATACAAAACGCATGCAATGTTTCCTAACATCAATCTTTTTTTTCTGTCTGTTGTTCGGTTTTCAATTCAACTGTATTTTTAGGTTCGCGCGGACATTTTTTTTTATGATTAGATTTTGATGTTTTTTTTGGAAAGATTTCAAGAATAAATTAAGTTTTTTTTTTTACTATTTAATGTGAAGAAGTCGGTTCTATTTTTTTGGCAAATTTTTTAATTCCAAGGTAAGTGATTATTTAAAATGCCTCATTTAATGAAAGATATGAAACAAAAAATCCTAGTCGTAAATCACTATTATCAATTGATATGGAATGTAATTTCTAGGTCAAGTTCGTTAAAGAGTTGTAACGCAATAAAAAAACATTAAATACAAAACACGTTTAGCCTTACGTAATCTCGGTGGTAAACGAGTGATAGGTGAAGATTAGAACTACTTTTACTTTTAAGGAATTTTCCATAATATTTGGCATTTTCCGTAACTGAATAGAAAGTGTAAAGTTGCTTATTATGTCGCATCGATTTTCTGTTTATTTGAACTTTGTTATGTATATATGCTGTTTGTAAACTACACATGACATGTATATTATGTAGATTAAAAAAATACGGGAAGATGTACTGTAGATAATTACATCACAAGTGAAAATAGAGACGGATTCACTTGTTTTTAACAATTTATAAAGTGTTTGTTTTAATACAAACACTAAATATATAATAGACAAGAGTACACATTCTTTTATAGTGAGAAATACCTTAAGCATTGTAATGAAGCGAAGTAATTTAATTACTTGTTATGAAGAATTAATGAGCGTCAATTTAAATGACAGGAAAAGATGTTTATTATAAATTGATGTTGCAAGAGCCGAATTTAAATTAAAGTGAAAAAAAATGACAGCTATGGAAATAAAAAAAATATTAACTGTATCAAACAATCTGTCATTATCAGATAAAATTGTTTACAACTTAATGTTAAGTAAACTCATTAAGCAATTCTTAAAGGCTTTAATGCATAATTATATTATTTTCTTAACAACATTGTTGAGATATTTAGTTCTTTAACAGCATTATCTCAAACAAATAACTGATTAAAAATAGAGGCAGTAAAGATGTTTGTTGACATTTTTTTTAAATGACATCTACAGCTCACAAGCAATTGGGCAAAGTCTTTCATAAGACTAGAACTCATAAAATTGGTTGGTTTATACTTGTTTGTGTGACAAACAGAAGCCTACCCTTGTGTACATTCATGTTATATGGTTGTCTGACTCTGGAGGAAGCTATAGTTGTGGGTCTTTGAGAATGGTTACTGTTCACTTTCAGGCAAATTCTCTTAGTGATATTGTAAGAATGTACAATAATTATGAGCAAAAATGAAGAAACATAATTTTATCACACAATACTGGATGAGATCTAATGATAGTGATACCAATAAATGATTATTTAAATTTTAAAATCTACTAATTGATTTTTTAGCCAAGAATATTTTTTATTTAATATTTACATAAACATTTACTTCACAGAGGTCACCGGTCTATTCTATGTGGCCCTTTTAAAATATTTTACACATACAACTCAAATAAACAATTTGTATTTCCCACATTTTGGCATTGAAATTGTATATGCATATACAATATACATATTTAAATATTTATAATGGAAAATAATAGTATAGTTAGCTTTTTAATTCTGGATCTCAATAGTCATGTATTTTTAGACAGACCCATAATAAAAGTGATTGATAACCCTTGCTACAGAACATCCAAACTGCATGCATTTTTTTCGTATTTTTATTAAATATACAGATGGTCTAGTCACTGTTTTATTGTACTCGTATGTATTATAAATATATGGTATGGTATGTAGGTAAGGATAATCACAAATGATTTTTATGTAATTCACTAGTGTATAATGAAATATAGGCAGATTTGTTATTGATAAGCAGTTACATAATGAGGAAAACAATTAAGTAATTATTTTGTTTACTAATTAATAAAATCTTCCAATTATGTCACAACTTTAAGTCAATATTAAGCTAACCTTTATTTTAATACATTAAATGTATTCAAATAATTTATTTAATTTCTTCAATAGGCAATAGTTTTTCAAATTATTTTATTTATTGTTATGGTAATTTAATGAGTTCTCTTTCAGTAAATAATTTTAGTATTGAATAGTTAATGGCTTAGAGGAAAATATATACCTGTTGTTTTAAGAGCACAAAAGCATTTACCACAATTGTTTCAAAACAGGAAACTAAATGAATAGAATTGTATGAAAGGAAGGATATTATATTAATACCAAATAATTATATTATATAACTATGTACATAATAATTGTAATCTTAAAATATTTATATGCATATAACATGGTAGTTAATTATTCCATGGCTACGATTTTCGTCATATTTTTTAAAAGAAATGTACAAATAAGTAAATACATTTAATAGTTACTTATGTAGTTTTTTTACTGAGTCTGTTTGTAGGACCTTGAAGAAAACTGATACTTGCTACAATATATCACTAATCTTTATTCCCCGCGTACATATAAAGAACAAAGTCCATGTTGTAAGTTGAGTATTATTTTACAAATACGACTTAACGCCTCATTGTAATTTAACCTCGAAATCAACACCAACTAGATTCTTATTGGAAAATGTTTTTCCGAGCAGCCGCTGGATTGAATTAAATATTAAGACTTCGAATACGATGACGTAAACCACAATTTGTATTTTTAGACAGAAAAATATTATTAGCATTTATTCGGCAATGTTATCGCTTCGACACTAGCACTTTAGATTCTGTTGATATATTCAATTATAATATAAACTAAACTGATAAGGCACATATAGTTGAACGCTTACCTTTTTCGTCTAATTGTAACTGTGTTTTCACATATTCAGTTGGGAATGTTATACAAATTTCAATGCCACCAGTAATGCCGCCAGCAACAACACCTTTCAGACCCACTGAACCTCCTCCAGCTGCCGCCGCTGCTCCAGTTTCCGTCATCCATGGCCTCGAGAATGGATTTTTGAAATTTCCTGTCCTGGTAGACATTATAAAAAAATTTCAAACACTTGTCGTCAAAAACAACGACTGGAGCACGCGGCGAGAACCTCCCCCTAGAACTAGCGAAAACTGACTGATGAATTTTTTGTTTCACTCAATAATTTGACATTAGCAAATCGCGCGAGGCGACGGTACAGTTGTTGACAAAAATATCCAAGGCGGCGTCATGCATAGTTATTAAATTAAATATTTTATTACGCCGCTGTCATTTACAAATTCACAATAAATAATAATTATAATGCATTATATTTCAATATCAGCTACGGTTTATACGTCGGCTATATGTTTTAATTCTGCTATTAAAGCAATTTTAATTCAAAATTCCTATCGAATGCTTACGAGGCATATGCAAGACAATAAATTTATCATATTATGTCCATTTTCATCAATGAATGGAATAATTTAGATTTTTAAGTTGAATTTTATTCAAAAGAGTAATAAATTAGATAATCTTTCCAAATATTGTGATCCATAAAATCAAATTCTGCATACTCCCCTGACTCTTTCTTCTATGATTTAAGAAAAAGTTTGACAATGACGCGACGCTACCATAGAGCATTGTTTTCAACTGTCAGTTGTCAGTATTGAATTAGTATTGATGGCAGTGCTCAATTTTATATTTTCAGTTTCTTCTATTTATCCATAGTAAAACATTTTCATCTAAAGGAAAGGATAAAAACAAACAAAATGGCATTGCGAACATACGGCGATAAGCCGATAAGTTTTCAAATAGAGGAAGGGGGCGAATTTTACTGCGTTGGGTCTGAGGTAACTATACTATGCTCCTTGAAATATTTTTACATTCTTGCAGTTTTATTAAAAAATACATTATTAAGGATAATTTACAAATCGTACTTATAGTCTCTAGTTCATTCACTACTGCTACAACTACAATTTTTCTATGTTTTTAGGTTGGAAACTATCTTCGGTTATTCCGTGGATCTCTCTACAAGAAGTACCCTGGCATGGCCAGGAGGACCCTGACAAATGAGGAAAGAAAACGTTTAGTAGATAATGGATTGGGGCCTCATGTACTTTCGAGTTCAGTTTCTTTGTTAAAAGCTTCTGAAGTTGAGGACATCATAGAAGGAAATGATGAAAAGTAAGACTTGTGTAAATTTTTTCTATATATTGTGAATAATTTCTCTCTGTAAAGGTGTTTTTGGTGTGGATTGAATTAAGAGAGATTTAGTATGACATCATAAATTAATATGACCAACTAATATTTTAATGGCACCAATGGTTGTATACCAAATAACCATTTCCCTTAATAAGTGAAGAAGTTGTTAGTTAGTTCCTATGCTATATTATGCTATAATGTTAACAAGATAAAAACATATGTATAAGTCTTACTTCAGAGCTCAAGACCAATTTTGGGTTTCTCAATTCAGGAGATGAAGTAAAAATTAACTTTAATTAATTATGTATTTATTAATGCAGATATAAAGCAGTGTCCGTCAGCCAAGAAATGGCAACACCAAGGGAGGGCAAGAGTAAGAAGCCTCACAACCCCTCCTGGTTGCCTGTCATGCCAAACTCTTCACACTTGGATGCGGTACCACAAGCTACACCCATCAGTAGGACTCGAGTTCACAATAAGAAGGTAAAATTAATTTTGTGATTTGATTTTATAATTGTAGCTATGCTTATCCCTATATTTGGGAAAGATTTTAAAACTACACAACAAATTGTGATAGAGTGATCAATAGGAGGGTTTATATGTATATAACATACATATTATAGCATGTACCAAACCAGGGCAGTTTGCTAGTGCCTTAATATATCTGTTTAGAATTTATGTATTATGTATGATTCTGTGTTTTGAACTGTTCAAGATGGATGGAATAATTAGTTGTTTACAACAACAAGCTACTTTTTTTGGTACATTATTTCTGATATATAGAGTTTACTTTAAAGATTTACAAGTTTTATTAATGAAATTCTTTTATTACAAAGAAAAATATAACAGTGCAGCAGTTCTTTTTAATATGTCCCATATGTACGCAAAATAGGTGCTTGACGTTGAGTTGCAGAAATGCTTGCAATCACTATTATTGTATCCCTAATGTTCATAATTATGTTCTATTTTTAGGTCCGCACCTTCCCACTCTGCTTTGACGATACAGATATGACAGCAATGCTGGAGAATGCCTCGCAGAAACAGATACTGGTTCCAATCAGACTGGACATGGAGATTGAGGGGCAGAAGCTGAGAGACACATTCACTTGGAATAAGAATGGTGATATAGACTTACATACTAACATCAACTTTACAACAACTAACCATACTAATTTTTAAAGTTGAGTAAGAAATTGTTGAATCAGATGTGTTTTGGAATGAATAAAACATTATTTTTATTATTATAATCATCATCATCCTGCCCTTTTCCCATTATTTGGGGTCGGCGCAATGGGTTTTTTCCTTCCACTCTTCTCTCTTCTTAGTCATTTCCGCATTCACACCTCTTTCATTCATATCTTCTTTTATACAGTCCATCCATCTTTTCTTTGGCCTACCTCTCCCTGTCCAACCATCAACCTTCATATTTATCACCTTTTTCCCAACATAATTATCATCCCGCCGCATCACATGTCCAAACCAAGCTAGCCTGTTACTTCTTACCTTATCAGGGATCGGTGCCACTTTTAAACTTCCTCTTATATGCTCGTTCCTAATCCTATCTAATTTTGTCACCCCACACATCCATCTCAACATTCTCATCTCCGCTGCATGTAGCCGTCGTACGTCTTCTCCTTTCGCTGCCCAACATTCGGAACCGTATAGCATAGCAGGTCTTATTATGCTTTTATAGATTTTCCCCTTATGCTTTACGGGAAAGCGTGGGTCACATGTTGTTCCAGTAACTTGTCTCCATTTCATCCATCCTGTGTTAATCCTGCTTTTAACATCTCTATCTATATCTCCATCCGCTTGTACGACTGACCCAAGGTATCGGAAATCCGAACAAACTGGTAGTGGCACGCCGTCTAGTGCTATCGGAACAAAACTGGAGAGACCGCCGAAATCGCAGAACATATATTCCGTTTTGGTTCTACTGATCTTCAAGCCTACACTTTCCAGTTTTTCCTGCCACATTAAGAGTCTACTTTGGACCTGGGTACCCTCCTCTCCAATGATGACTATGTCATCAGCAAACAACATGCACCAGGGCGCTTCCTCGTGAAGAGTAGATGTTAATGCGTCCATGGTCAAAATAAATAAATAGGGACTTAATGCTGACCCCTGGTGCAAGCCTACCGTTACATTAAAACCTGATGTTACACCTGCTACAGATCGGACAGACGTACTGGCTTGATGGTACATAGCTTGGATCAACTTCTGATACTTTACCGGAATATTTCGCTCTTTTAAGGCCCACCACAGAACTTTCCTTGGTAATCGATCATACGCCTTTTCAAGATCGACGAATACCATGTGCAAGTTCTTGTGTGCACGTTTGTATTTCTCGCTTAGCTGGCGAAGTGCAAATATAGCATCCGTCGTGCTCCGTCCTGGCATAAAACCAAATTGATTTTGAGTTATTTCACTCTCCTCCCTTAATCTTCTTGAAATTACCTTTTCCCATATTTTCATTGTGTGTGAAATAAGTTTTATTCCTCGATAGTTGTCACATTTTTGGATATCACCCTTGTTCTTAAAAATGGGCACTAATAAACTCTTGCACCATTCATCGGGAATAATCTCCTCATGTAACAATTTATTAAAGAACAAAGTTAACCATTTGTACCCGTCTGCACTTAAAATTTTCCACACTTCTGCCGGTATGCCATCAGGTCCAAGCGACTTCCCATTATGCATGCTTTGAACTGCCGTTTTAATTTCTTCAATTTCAATATTCCTCACTAACCCTAAATTAATCCCCGTATCGTCTAACTTTCTATTCCAAACATTTTCTTCATTCATCAATTTGTTAAAATAACTTCTCCAGCGTTCACATATTTCTTCATCCTTCACTAACATCTTATCATTTTCGTCTTTTATACACTTTATGTGTGTTATATCTTTCGTTTTTCTTTCCCTGTCCTTTGTTATGCGATATAGTTCCTTTTGCCCTTCAGGACTATCTAGATTCTTGTATAGACGATCTTGTACTTCTGCTCTTGCTTTAGCTACTGCCCTCTTTGCGTTTCGCTTACATTCGTTATATACATCCCTTTCATTTTGTTTATCGTCATTTTTAGCTTTCTGCCATTTTTTAAAAGCATTTTTCTTTTCTTTCAGCGCTTGTTGTACTTCTTCATTCCACCACCATGTTTCTTTATCTATTTTATTCTTTCCATTTGTTTCCCCCAGAATTTCTTTGCCTACACTTCTTATATGATCTGCCATTTCACTCCAACAATCATTTACACTTAATTCTGACATACTCCCTAATTTTATCATTTTATCTACGACTTTTGCTTTGAATTTTTCTATATTATTTATTTTTCCAAGAAGATACCATTTTGTTCGGGGTTGTGGTCTCGCTCTAAATTTGTTGTAGTCTGAAATTCTAAGTTTTAAATCCATTATGAGTAATCTATGCTGTGTGGTAACTGCTTCACCCGGTATCACTTTACAATTCTTGATAGTATGAAGCATAGATCGGCGAATAAGAAAATAATCAATTTGTGTTGTGTGGTTTCCACTATTATATGTAATTAGATGTTGGTCTCTTTTTTTAAAAAATGTATTAACAACGGCAAGATCAAAAGCGGCAGCTGCTTGTAATAAACATTCTCCTTCTTTATTCTGCATCCCAAATCCCCAACCTCCATGCACTCTTTCATAACCATCATTTCCTTTACCTACGTGTCCATTAAAATCACCTCCTATATATATGTGTTCTTGTGCGGAAATACTCATCGTCAATAAATCGAATTCTTTCCAAAATTGTTCTTTAATGGCATCATCACATCCTACTTGTGGGGCATATACACTCAAAATATTAAGAATAACGTTATCTACACTTAGTTTCACTAAGATTATTCTATCATTCACCCGGTTTATCTCGGTCACACAATTCTTTAAATCTTTATCAACAACAACTCCGACTCCATTTCTTTTACCATCCGATCCACAGTAATAGAACTTATAACCTTCTCCAATTTCCTTAGCTTTTTTACCCTTCCATTTCGTCTCTTGCAAACATGCCACATTTATTCCTCTTCTTTTAAAAACTTCACCTAGCTCTCTACTTTTCCCAGTCATACTTCCCACATTTAGGCTAGCAAACCTCAGTTTTCTTTCCTGGACTCGCTTCTTACGTTGCCCCCGTCCAGGAAGGTGCAACAACCCTTGTCCATTTCCCACCGCAGCCGGGTGCTGCCGCGGCGCGTCGCCTAGAGGGTACGCCCTAACATTGTCGCATTTATATTTAGTAACTACATCCATAATTAAACCCATTACAAGAAAAGATTTGGCACATTTTTACAACCGGCCGCCTGCCTGACGTCAACCCTCCTTGGGAAATATTGCTTCAGATGGAATTTCAGCTTAACCCTCTGTCGCCTCTTACGACACCCACGGGTAAGATTGGGGTGGCGACACCTGTATTCTACCCCGTCGCCACGCGGGGGAAGCGTATATTTTTATTATTATAATATAGAGACTTATTATTATTGTATATTTGAAATTTATTTATTTTAAACAAGGTAAAATAGTTCAAATTTGTTGTCCTTTATTGTAACTGATTGAAAAATTACACAAATATTTGAGGTTTTATCAACTAAACAATGTGAATGTTTGATAAAAATTATATATTAGGTAAGTACGAAAAAAATCTAATTATGGTTTGCTCTGATGGGTATTCTTGTTGCAACACAATGTTACCTAGTCTCAAACTAAGCAAATCTTGTACTATGGAAACTGGATAACTGATACTCATACTTAAAGCAGTTTCTTTTTATCAATACATACATCCTGTAGATAAATGACCACCCAGATAGTAGAAAATAGCGATGTTCATCACATAATAATTTTCTACTCGTGGGGATCGCACCCACACCTTCCGGCGCAATAGACCTTTGTATCCACTGTGCTAATCAGGTCCTCAAAAATCTTTTGTTGCAGAATCAATCATAACACCAGAACAATTTGCTGAAGTACTGTGCGATGATCTAGAACTCAACACCAGTACGTTCATACCAGCTATAGCGACATCTATAAAGCAGCAGATCGAGGCGTTCCCGAGTGAACCACCAGCTATTCTGGAGGAGGCTACCGATCAACGAGTTATTATTAAACTTAATATTCATGTTGGCAACACGTCGTTGGTGGATACGGTAAGGTTTTATTACAAGGAATAATTTTGACTGTTGTGATAGGATCATGTAGCAATTAAGTTAGAAAAAAAAATATTTTTGAGAATTCTTATTAATTTGTTAGAATTAGTCTTGTAGGCTAGGTTGTAATTAGATTTAGGTACTATCTTATTTTTGGGAACCTTAGAAAAAAAATTATAAGATCAGGATATTGTCTAAAAATATAGCATGTTGTTAGAATTTTGCAGAAACAATTCAATTTATTGTATATATCTTGATGAAGGTTTTCAAAAGCCTGAAGTTGAGCACAAACATATTATTTATGCAAAAAAAAAAATTTCAAACTGCATTTTAAAGTACAAAGTTTTGTAGTTTACAGCACTACTAGCAAATTAGGATATAAATGTCATTGTTTTCTGTAGAAATAGTATGTTTTTTTTTAATTTTATTTGATTAAAGAGGCCTTGATGAAATAGTATTACATAAGATATATTTCAAGTTAATATAATAAATATTAAAAACATGTAATATTCCAGGTGGAATGGGACATGTCGGAAAAGGAGAACAATCCAGAACAATTTGCAATGAAGTTGTGTGCTGAGCTCGGCCTGGGAGGTGAATTTGTGACTGGCATCGCGTATAGTGTCCGTGGGCAATTGGGTTGGCACCAACGGACTTATGGGTTCAGTGAAGCCCTACCTACTATTGAGGTAGGTTATGTCTTCTATGAACATGAAAAATACCCTCGGTTCTTCAAAGTTTCATTGTCGACCAGACCAGTTGTAAGGGTCTCATCAGGTCCCTGGAGAACTAGATCGACAATACAAGATTTTATTTATTCATTAAATTTATTATAATATATAATATTTATTCATACATTCATTAAAAAGATTACTACCACCACTTTCTGGTTAAAGCGTTAATGACTTAATAATGAGAAATTTGCATGTACTCACTAAGTTAGGTTTTACACCAAAATGTTTGTATGAATAGTTTTTTATAACTAGTAAGTGTCAGTTAAGATTGAGTAAATTATATATTGAGTTGTATATACAATTGTGGAACTAGTGAAGTGTTCTTTTTATACAAATCAATTAAGATTGAAAAGTTAAGATGATGTTCAGGTTTTATAAGCGAAACACTATTGGAATCGTCAAAACGACCGTAAAAAAATTATTTTGTAATTTATCAATTAATATTTTAATTAAATTTTCTATAGACTCCATACCGCCAACCATCCGAAGCGGAGATCTGGGCCCCGCACCTGGAGACCCTCACGAACGCCGAGATGGAGAAGAAGATCCGCGACCAGGACCGCAACACCAGGAGGATGAGGCGCCTCGCCAACACCACGCCCGGTTGGTAGATGTTGACAGATAAAAAAAAAAAAAAATTTTTCTCCAAATAGCTCGGCGATTTCACCCGTATATATCTTCCGTTCTCGTAGAATATTCGGGAAAGCTATATAATATCCTTCGTCGGGTTTTAAAGAAACTCTGTACAAAATTCCATCCAAATTGGTTCATTGATTTCAGAGCCTATTCAATTCAAACAAATAAACAAAAAATCAAACGTCTTCTCTTTATAAGTTAATGTATCAGGGCTTTAATCAAGTGGAGCCATTGACGAGGTTGTTGAATCTTGTGGTGAATCATAAGATGGGTTTATAATGATCAAAACAAACTTAATTAATGGCGCAATTACATTGGTCATAATTTTAAAATTTGGCAATGTCATTTTTCATATGGATATAACCGACTGTGGTATCAATTGAAAGGTCTTGATTTGACATTACAATACCAGGTCTAGCTCGGCATTCGACATTACGATCAAATAAAGTCATGCGAACTTTATAGCATGCGATACAGAAATCTCACTGGGACTCTAACGACTAAGTTATCAAGAAAGGAACGATAATCTCAATGCGAGCTGTATGGCATACGTAACAGAAATCGCTTGCATGTGGGTCCTAACGATCAATGTAAATGCGCCTTAATAGTTATCTATGAGAAAACTAGACTGAATTATCTATGAAAAAATCAATCATTTATTTGCAAGGTTCCTTTTTTCTGTTTCAAAATATAGAGCTATTGAAAGTAGTAAAATAATAATTGATAAATAGATTTTCAACAACTCCTCAATGAACCCTTGGCTATGGCCCTGTATACTGAAATTGGACACTATTCGACTTTTTTATATCTCACGACGAATTATTAAAAATGTGTTCAAATTATTGGGAGAAATAAGTAAAATCCGCTTTTAAATATATACCGGGTATTTTTCTATGTAGTCTTGAAAAAATAAGGGATGTTAAAGTAAGCGGAGTGGAAGTTCTATACCAATAGATACAAATTAAAAAGCCTTTGATTTTTAGAATTGAATATCCTAATCAAATATATAAAACTGTACACTATGCGTTTACTATTACTATTTTTACTAAATACTTTTTTTTGCTCATATTTTCACCTCAGTTTCCACCACTTCCTTTGTATTCCATAACTTTTTAAGACTGCATAGATAAACACTTGGTATAAATTATGTAATTTCAACAAGAAATAAGATGAATTATTTATATCATATTCAATCTGACGGAGGAATAACTGTCCGCGAAATTGATTTACCTCAAGCTTTACGAGACTAATTAATTATATTGGTAAAATATTTATTATTTACGATCAGGATTAAATTCTAACTTGAATTAATCTCAAATCATAATGACGTCCATTATGAATGTAATTTACTATTCTATTAAGAGTCTAATTACTTATTTGCGTATTTTTTGTACCTAGACTATAATACTGAACGAATGCAGAACACACCATCTTACTTAAAACAAGTGACACATGTTCTCTTGTAAACTATACTTTGGATATTACAAGGATATCAAAAAAATAGCAAATAATATTACAAGTATAATCCTTTTTATTAAAGTTAGGATATTACCATTAAATATCACACAATCACACAATTTTGAGTACAATAATTTTTAAAAAGATTATTCAAGCAACTTTTAATTGCTCAATTAGAATTAATGCCTCTACAATGAATGGGAAAAGTTTGAATACTTAAGTCTCAGTCGTTATCCTGCTCGAAGGATCAAAATTACTAAAACCGTGTTTCTTAGGAACATTAATATCTTGAATAATATAATGACGAAATAATATATATAAGGTCATTTTATGCTAGCTTTTAATGTTTTACATGATATGTAGAACACGTAGCTATGAGCTCAATTTTATTATATTTAACTTGAATAGTTATATGTTCTGTAAACATATTGAAAACTTGCTAGAAATCCTCATTTATACATGAAAATTTTAATAAATTAAATTTTGCGGTAAATCGATTTTGCAGTGACATTCTTAACAATTTAATTGGCGGTGTATATTTCCGATATTTCATATGGAGTTAGTACTTAAGGCGAGGTTTGGATTAGAAAAAAAAATGGGTTATATTTGCATGGAAATGAGGCGTAGGGAAATTGGTATCTTAATTGTGTTCAAATAAAATAATAATTACATTCGTAGTCGCAAGTCTAGTTCTATTTATATAATTATACTTTTAAGTATTGTTTTTTTAGTACATTTAAGTACATATTTATGACATTATTATTATGTCAATATTCTTTACTTAATTAACTTTAGTATTAATATTTAATTGTTTGTTGACAAAAATATTATGTACAAGGTCACGTCGAAACTTCCAGAAAAAAGTTTTGATATTGTAGGAATTTGGGTGTATTGCAATTATTTAATGATTAAAATATATGAAACTAATTATTTATTTGCATGCTGGTAACAATTACTTAATTATTCATAAGGGCCTCATATAGGCTGCCTTAAAAAGTACAAGGGGTATTTATAAGAAGTATGATTGGGCGTAAATATAAGTAAGTTTAGCACGAATACTGACAGAATTACTAATTAAACAAAATATACTCAAAAAGAGGTTATTTTTCACTGTTAATTTGATATTTCACACATCTGTATTGCATCTAGTTAGTGTATTAAAGGCGGCTGTATCACTTAATAATAATAAGTTACTGGAATAAGTATAACTAGTAATATTATAACATCAAATCATAGTATTGACTGATTATGAATAACTTTTTGCTAAAAAAATAGAACCGCCTTCCTCACACTAAAAGTAGAATTAACAACTTTTATTTTAGTTTTATAATCCATTCAAAGTACGTGAACAATCATCTCAGATGGAAAATAGGTCGTACCGACTTTGAATAGATTTCTCAAATTAAATAAAAGTTATTTTTTACTTTTTAGTGTATGGAGGTCGGTTCTATTTTTTGGCAAAAAGTTATTATTTTTCCTTTTTTGTGAACTGTGTAGGGTTTGACACATTATAGCTAGTCACAATTCAGTCTTCGACTTAAGAGTTCAATGGGTATATGCATTATTAAACCAGAGCTTATTCTGTTGACTTTTGTGAAGTTCCCTGGAATATCTTCCACCTGGATGATCAGACTTGAACCAAATTTCTATGGGACCACACTGACACTACTCTTTCGAATGCATAAAGAATTTTCGGTCTATAAATGCGGAAGATATGCGGTAACATACATTAAAAGAAAATTAGGCTGAATCCTCCTTCTCCTTCTTTTTATGAAGTCGGTTAAAAATACTAGGAAACTATTAGAATTTCGCAGTAACATCTCGGTGTTAATAGGTTCTGTCATTACTCGTGCCGAATTCTATAACGGATTGTAATGCATGTGTATTGTGTATGCAGATGTTTTTGGTCAACTTGTCAAAATTTTACTTGGTGTTGCAATTATCAAAAAAATATTATTATTTTGACACTAACTTTTCAAAGATTTGATTAATTTGAATAACTTAGGAACTGTCAACAAACCAATAGATAAAACATTAACATTTTCAGATTAGAAGAAGTCGTAATATTAATGAGAAATTGGTATTTCAATATGCGGTAACAAATAATAATATTTTGCAATGAATGGACAATAGAGTATATTTTGACAAGTTGATACACTATTTATTATTATTAGCGAGTAAGAAAGTAAGTGGACTGTTGAATTATTATCACAATATTAAAGGTATATTTTCTAAATTTTTAAATCATTGTTTCATTTTACTAACCATCATCTTGACATCTCGATGGGTGATTAAATTTACACATTCTGCTTACCGTCTTCATTTTACATTTATTTTTCTTATCTATGGCAATATTTTGTGCGTTTGTGTGTTTAAAAATGTAACATAATTAGACTAATAACAATTTATAAAAATGGAAAATATTTTTTTTAGATAAAAGTATGAGGAAATAGTCTACAAAAAATTAGTAACATTCCTTATCTTTATAAAATAAAATTAAAAATATGAAGTCGTAAACGTATATACAGTTTTAGTTTCACAAATGCAATATTCGAATATTAATTTTTATCCGTCAGAATTTTATAAAAAATATAAAAAAAAAGAAAACATTCCCGCCAAAATCCATCTGTCACCGCACAAAACATTGCCATGCGAACGAACCACAGATAAAATAAAAGCATTGTTTGGTAACAGATGTGTCGCTAAGCCGCGCGGTCAACCGACTCATACGCGCTGACGAAGCACTGTTCCAGACCACGCCGGAAAAACGGAGGAAAAAAATTTAATCACTCAACGTACGGAATCCTCGATCCTTCCTCCTTTAGTATAAGTAGGGTAAAGTGTCTTGAACATGTCGATTTAATTTTCGTATATGTGTTTTACAATAATAGTTTGTATTTGAAGAAAGAAAGAAAAATAATTTATCTTTTAAAGAGTGGATAATGAAAACTTAATTTTAAAATCTAAATAGTTAGTTTTGGCAGTAAATTCAAGTTTAATGTGATTGTAATGTTTTGATATCATCATTTTAATAGATTAGAAATTGTGATTTTTTTTACAGCACCCAGTTATGTAATTATTACCCAGTCTTTGTAGTAGATTACAATTTTCAAGGAATTATTTTCTGAACACAGCTTAAATTGCTTGTGAAACTATTTTCTTAGATTAATTCCGACATATTAAGTGGTCATTTTACTTCAATAATTATGTTGCTTGAAATAAATATATAAATAAAAATAAAATAAAGAAATTGTCCAAAAATGTTCTACATTCCATATTCTCCCAATGGCTATTATTAGTCTATTTCCAACCTAGAGCC
>LQNK01001231.1:195280-217906 GCA_001586405.1 Phoebis sennae
TTTTCTTAACACAGTTTAAATTGCTTGTGAAACTATTTTCTTAGATTAATTCCGCCATATTAAGTGGTCATTTTTTACTCCAATATTATGTTGCCTGAAATAAGTATATAAATAAAAATAAAATAACAAATTGTCCAAAAATGTCCTACATTCCATTTTCTCTCAATGGCTATTATTATTATTATTTTCTAACCTTGAGCCACAGTCTAAAGAATACATACAGTCGTGTTACTAAACTGTTACATAGACAGCGTCCCAGAATTCCTTGATAAATGACGACATTTTCCGTTTGTGTTGTGGGACACGTCTTACAAGGGTTTCAAGGAACATTTGTTTGTGCAAGTTTAAAAGAGTATCGTCTATATGTATTGTATTATATTGCATTTCAACTGTTGCCTTACACAAAACAAAGGTTATTTCTTGTTATGCGAAACATGAACACACACTCTTTCAAAAGCCATGATGTTTACATCCCAGTGTGTACATAATTTGTCAAAAACCTGAGTCTTTATTCAAACGTCAAAACTCTTTCAACCACTGTATGATTTTAACGCTGTGCTAGAACCTTGTTTATTCTGTCAAAAGACATTTTACCCTGAGACATTTTATGATGATTATTGCTTTCCATGGCAAATATCTATTACGTTTTATATACGAATCTCGGTTTCTCAAAAATTTGAATTAAAAACACTGGTCTTCAAATATTGAAAGGATTGAAATTTTAGAGGTGCTTAAAGAATGTTTCGTATGTTTTTGTCTACAAAAATGTCAGTTATAAAAGTTAGCATATTTTAATTTAGACCGCCTTTGAATATTCGACAAGATGCAATGTTAAATCTGAAACATTTTAAAAGAAAAATTTATTCCCTATATATAAAATTTTTAGTAATTTTCTTTAGCCGATTTATTTGGTATATATAATTTTGGGAATTAAAACTGTTTGCAGTTTTTTACTTCAACTGTAGATTTCTTTTTGCACAATTTTTGGGTCAAATCAATATGTCATGTTTCAATTAAGTAAGTTTTGTAAGTAGTGTACGTGAAAGTATTCTTTAATAAACGTAAGATTCCTATGACATTGTTTTTTTTTTCAATAAATTCTTTAATTTTTTACCCCACATTAATAAAAGTATCGCTCATGGATGTGTTGTCAACAACTACCCTCAAGTTTCTACTGAATAATGAGAATTGTTTAAAGGAAGAAATAAATATAACTTATAAAATGAGGAGAGGAAATATAATGTTCAGGTAAGTTCTATGGAAGTTTGTGAAAGGTAAGCGATTATGTTAACCCATGTCTATTTGAGTTAAGTTTTGACACGAATTGGCTATGGCGCATTCCGGAGTTACCACCTCTAAAAAATTCGTGTAATAGTATTTCCGACCTATCTATGTGATTTTATTCTATGCAGTGAAGTACACGTAATCGTTTATTGGTATTTTGGACTCACACAGTTATATGTTGAAGAATTACATGTTTAATTTTTCAGAACTTACTGTGCATAATGTACGAAGGCATAAAGTACGCAAAGTTACTGCTTTTCTGACTAACCCCTTTGTACTAGAACGTTCTTTGATTATTCTGACAAATAAAACCTAATTATCTACATGAATTTTGAGAGGATGAATGAATTATATGATATGCAATAGGTGGCCTTATCGATAAAGAGTGATCTCTTTCAGGCTATCTAAACGAGGATAGGTGGTAAACAGAAATGTATGACATGTATTTATGTGTTTTCAAAAGACGCTTATTTAAAAAAATAAACGATTGAGTATGCAATTTAGATACAAACCTGAAATAAACGCAGACAAAGTCTTTTGCAGCAACTAGCATTAAAAGTAATAATTTCTAATAAATAAATCTTAAATATAAAAATGAATCGCAAAATGTGTTGGTAAGCGCATAACTCAACAACGACTGGACGAATTTGGACAATTCTTTTTTTAAATGTTCGTTGAAGTTCAAGCATGGTTTTTACGGCGAGAAACATTCGAATAATTAACGGGTCTACGCGAGCGAAGCCGCGGGCGGAAAGCTAGTATACAATATAATCACGTATAGAAGTTTTTACATATCTGCGTGAGGTGGGAGTAGCGAGTTTTCCTCAACGATAAATAAATCAGATGAGATTTATTGGGCGCAATATTAACGGGTACATCCAATGCTGTATATTCAGAAATAGGTAACAGTTACGTTAAGTCCTATGTTTTGTAGTTGAATCTATCGTCTGCTGAAGGTGATTTTTATTGGTATTTTCAAAAATGAAGCGCTAATTTTGGAGGTTCTTTTGAATCCGACTAATATTATAAATGCTAAAGTGTGTGGATAAGCACTTACGCATGTGTGTTTGTTACACTTTCACGCAAAAACAACTGAACCGATTATGCAGATATTTATTATGCTGAGTTTAAGTCGACGAATGATCTAGAGTCTAGACACACTTTTTTATCGCTGTTCTTTTCCACCAACAATACTTTTCTAATGACTACCTTCTTGAAGTCACATAATAATATTATATTAATATTTTAATTGTGGTAAAAACGTAGACATGTTCTCTTGCTAGCGACAAGCGATATAATCTTGATTCAAACTTAAATTGTTTACTTTTTATCTTATCATAAATATTAAGTTATTAATTCATAACTATGTAAGAGATGAATGTACGATGACATGTATAGTTTAGAAAAAGCCATAATAATTCCAAATACCATAAACCGCAATAAAGTGATACTAATTTTCTTGGAAAAAATGAATGCTTACCATTAACTATATTTAAAACTATTCAAGGAACCTACTCAGGGCTTATACAGGAAACTAAAATAACCCATAGGAAACTAACAATCAGGTCAAAGTTATAAAGATAACTATAGTTTTCAAACCATATCGATATCTCGGCCATCACTCGCAATGAATACGGCTTTGAAGTTATCAGTTGAGAAAAACATCGTTTGCACATGCGCGAGATCGGCCAATGTTATGCTTACTATCGCAGAGCAAGGAAGACAAGGATGTGTGGAGTCGATAGATTCTATCGATGTTTTGATGGCAGTGGTGAGTTTAAAAAAAAATAGTTAATACTTTTATTATCGAAAGGGTTGAAAGTATTAAAAAAAATATTTCTGAACAATATACAAACTTTAAATTCTACTTTGTTAAATTATGTGTTAGGTACACGGAGCATGTATAATTTTCTGATAAATGGTACATTGTTTTTGGAATGAAGGGCTGTATAGATTAACTGAGAAAGATTTAGCTGAAACGAATAGTTACTATACTTGATCGTAGGCAAATCGCAGAAAAATGATAATTTAGAAAGTGTAGTTATCATTTTGAAGTATTTGACAACGCTTTTAGCTTAAAGATTATTATGATTGCAAACAAAGCTAATATTAATAAACATTTCAGTCTAAAACATCTCCCTTTCATTAAATCTCTACTATAGACGGTTGCTGTAATCTAGTGTTTGAAATTTATCGACATCCATTCACATCCCTACGTACAGAATCGCGATCCCTCAGTTCGAAACGATGTGCCGAAGTTGCGGATGGGGGCTCGCGCATTTCCACCAGTCTCCCGCCAGCGGATAAATTCAAATTTTCAGAACGCCAAACGGTATCGGACTACGATAAAATATTTTATCGACAAGTTTATGGCAATCCTTATTAACAATGTGATGTGTAGTGTTTGAATTTAAATGATTTTTGTGAAAGTTTTGTGAATCGCGTTTTGGAATGTATGGAAGATTTTATGGTGAGTTTTAGACATAAGTTTTACAGATTTTTATCTGCGTTTTGATGTTAATAAATATTAGTTTTAAGTTATAAAATGAGTATGAAACGAATTTATTCTTACTTTAATTATCTTTTACACTGTGTAGGAGAGATATTAGGAATTGTAGAGATCTATTAAATCGTCGATACTTAAAAGATGACTCGATAATAGCGTGGTACTGTTTTAATAAATTTATACATAGAAAGCTTTATAAGAAAAGCTTGTCATAAAATAAGCTGTATAATTTAGCACATGTCAGTTTAAATTGAATATAATCTTTTTTACTTTTTGGTCAAGGGCACCGTGCGCGTGAGGACATTAAAAAAAAGGAAAAAGAAGAGAAGTAATGTTACTTCTCTTCTTTCTTTTTATTAACGGTACAATATATGTACATATATTATATTAATTTTTTCTCTTCCTTAGTTGATCTTTAAAAATTATATTTTTTATGAAGCCACCATATCAGCACATTTATTAAGTGTTATATGTATAAAAAAGAAAGCAGTATTTTTTATTACAACATTGCAAGCTGGGAGGGTGTCCTTACTCCCTGCCCCCCCCCCCCTTTTATACGTCTATGGGGGATTATTGATCTGTTTATGGAGTTTGATCAATCAAAGGGAATGAAATGTTCCCAACAGTTGTAAAATTGAACATTGAAAGACGAAGTTTTATATATATTTCTGTAACAGTTACTTTTCATATTTTTACAAATTATTCCTTGCTTCGAATGTCATCGTATATCTTTCAAATTTTAATATTTTGTATATAAGAGTCTATGCGATGAACTGTCCTAAATTGCATCGTCATAACCAAAGAATAATCACAACAAAAAATAAAGGTGAAATTATTAAAAAAGTATATCTGATAACAGGAGAAACAAGTTTCTAAAAAAATCATGAAAGTGAAAAATGTTCTCTGCGATGTTCAGATATATACTGCTGCTTGATACTGTTGCGTAATCTGCCGCGCAATTTTCACCAATTGCAAAACATTTTTTATATATTTTAAGCTTGTGGTGTTCCACTGCTGTGGCAAAGGCTTCCCTTCCCATCTTCCAATCTTTCTTGCTTTCGGCAATAGTGGTCCAGTCTTTTTGGTAGGAATCAATTTCGTCCCGTCATCCTCTAAGGCCTGCCACGTTGATTTTGTCCCTGATCCGGAATACATTGAGTGGAGATTTTGTATTAACTCATCGGACATGCGGCAAACATAAGTAACCAACTCCACTCGAGCTCAACAGCTTTGGAAGCAACGTCTTATGAGTTCTAGAACCTAATACGCAAACCAATTGACATAAAGGTAGGTATGTCGATTTCGACAAACTTTAACGTTCCATTTAAACTGGTTCCTGCTTCGTTGAGTTCCAGAGTAACTGACGGAATAAAATCGTTTTATGCAGCTTCACTGCATTCAAATTATGCGCTAGACTTGGTCTTGACCGAAGCAAAAATTCCAGTCCCAATGGTATAGCAATATTCTCGTACAAGCTAACGATGTTTGCGTTGTCGGTGACACACAATTGTCTTGCAAATAAATTGCTTATACCGTACGCGTGTAGCCTGCTCTCCACGCCCAGTTTAACGAAAAACTTCAAAGAAAAAAGTCTTACAGAATCTATTCTCCTGTTTATGGGCTATTTTACGATCAAACTATACCTTTTCTGAAACAAATAAGCTAAGTATTTGTGTTCTAATTAAAGTTTATCAATACGTACGCATATATTTTACATTGTAACAATACAAAATTATTGAATCTGACCTAAATAATATTTTAAAGGTTACAATTAAGTTCAATTACATTTTCTTAAAAAAAATATATAGTCTGGTAAATGTAGGTATGATCGAAAAGCGGTCGCTCCTGTTTGTGCGTACACTAAAACAAACACTTAAATGTTAAAGGAGAAAGGGATAGGAAGTGATCCTGAAAGGTCTATGTACTGAAGGAAGAATACGTAACATAAAAACAACGAATCGGTTCTGAGTTCTTTCAGTACTGTTTATATTTGCTTCTCTGGGAATGGGTGAAGTTTCTATGGAAATCTATCCTTATTCAAATCTACTCATAATATACAGTGTGCCTTGGCAAATTACTTTCATGGCATAGACTATAGATATAGAATAAATTCGTATAAGCAAGTTTTTATTATCTGTATTTTATCGACACGTTTACAGACATAGATAATAACTTGGGTATCATTAAAGCGTCAAATCGAAAAAGTTATATAATTAAAGAATGGTTGTTTATTAAAGAAATCGGTATTCGTTTTTATTCGAGGCTGAGTATTTGTCGCTGGGGAGAAGCGATTATGGTCTTCAAAATCAAGTTAATGTTTTTACAACGACTTGGTGGGGAATTATAAACGTATCTTACATAATGCCTCGACAGAAATGTGGAAATTTAGGATATTATATATTTTCTGGGTAAAGAAAATTGATAATTTTAGAAATATGATAATAATATTACATTTTAATCATCTTTTGCTATTAAATAGGGTTATTAGTTCAAGATCCCAAATAAGCATACCTTTACCCATTTGATAATCAGGTGGAAATAATATTTTAACAAATAATATGATTATGTTTGTGAATGTGTATTAATGGGGTTGTCTTTGAAAAAAAGGACCCGAGTTTTTATTTATAGTCACTATCATAGTTCTTGTGTTTAATAATGGTTTACAAATGACCCAATTAGTCTGTTTGCAAATAAGTCACTTCAATAGAAAACTAATTACTACACTGTACACTATCGTAATTCAATCGCACGTTAAATTACTACGTACCGTTTATTATTTTAATACTGTGAATTAATTTTTTTAATGCTTTTACTAATGCATTAAAACGGCATTCTTAATAAAATTGATTTGTAATATCGGTTTGGGAATATTTAAAAAAAAAATGTTTTTAAAGGATTTTAGACGCGGTTTATTATATTTGTCTATTTTTGTCTTTTCAATAAATTAGGTTTATTAAAGGTCGTAGTTAGCAACATCAGTATTTTGTCTTGTGTGTTTATTAATGGTTTATAAATGACCAAAATGTTTGCTCACAAATATGTTACTAAATTTGTGTGTTAATTTGTGTCTAATTGCTATTTGCACGGTATCACACTTCTGTGGCGCCCGTTAAATTCCTAACTTATATCCTATTATACTTGGATATGTTTAAATGTTTCGACGAGTGTTACTTTATTCTACTAAAACGGCTTGTTATTTTCAATTTGGCACGATACCGTTCAAATACTCAATAGCAATTGAGTACTTGGCTTAACATTGGGAGATAGATACTTCAATACTATACTATCACTTTCTCTATGAGAGCGATAGTGACAGCATGACATTAAAGAGCTCCTTTATGTAGAGTATATATTTGGACTGTCATTACAAAAACGTAGACCTCGGCTCCGACGTAGACCTCGCGTTGTAAAGAACCTCACATTAACTAGCCTATAGGCCCTCACCCACCTCCTTCTATACTCCTCTACTGATATCGCTCATCTTCGAATTCAAGGTTTTTTTTTCTAAATTCTAACGTATATTATAGTAATAATTAAATCGCTATTAGCTTACGAAAATTTATCAAGATTGGAATAATAATACTCCAGATATCGTCGGACAACTTTTTATACTTATATACAAACATACACCACCGGGTACCTCGACTGTGAATGCATGTATTGCACGGTTAATAACACTTTTAATTCATTTCACTAGAACTAAGTTGCGGGTCGAAGTTATTACAATATATCCTAAGGCACTTGGATATAATATTGTATATTTCTAACAGAATATCGGAGAAATAGTAGAGTTGAGGAGCTTACTATGAACACATAACCTAACTTTCGTTGTTTACCTGTTTAGTAAACGGGAAATGTAAACATTATTGATAACCGACCCTAGTCTTATAATGGTAACTGTACACTCTTGCCGAGATAGCTAGAGGAAGAGCGAGTGTGAGAGTGTAGATGGTAATGCTCGCTCGCCTAAGACTGACATGTACGTATATTTTTAATGCCTTAGTTTTAAGTATTTCACAATTCAGGGACGTTCTGGACATGTATGTGCTTATATAGTGCCATCCATGACGACGTGCCCCACCAATTTTTAGATATGATATATTTTAGCATGATCGCAATTGTTTGTCTTGATTAGTTTATTTATTTATGTGTGTGCACATGGATAATGAGTGTACCTATAAATCTTCACACAAGCGAAAGCTTGCATACACATACTGTTAACGATTGCCAAGAATAGTGGGGGGCGTCTTCGTGGATAAATTTATCTATACTTTAACGCGTTTTGGGGGTGAGTGTTCGCGGACGGGAGTGTGCAACTGGCTTAACCTTTAATAGATGTACAGGGCAAATTTTTCATGTGACCTTTTAGGGTAAAATTCTAAGTTTGAATATCAAAAAATTCTGAAAGGAGTCTCCAGGACGATTTCGAAAATAAAAATTTGATTATTGGATTTTTGAAAAATTTATACACACATAGATAATAACAAAAATGGTGTTGTATCATAGAGTTACGAAACATGCAGAGTACGCACAATGAACTGTGTCCATATAGCGTTTGGTCAAGCATAAGTAGATGATATAGCTGTGATATGATTTTTCTGTTTATTTTCCTGTATAATTAGCTTATCAAACAGATTTTTAAATTATATAAAAGTCGAATTGTTCCTATTCATGCCTATGTTTATTCGTGTATCATTCCTCTTTATAACAATTTTCCATGGTAGGTACTCCGTTTATGTATGCGCAAAATAAGCTATTTTCGTCATTCGATCCACCAATAAAAACCGAAACCAATTATTTGCTCTGTATTCATAAAAATTTACGCCTCAATTTAGGTGGGTAGTTATCTACACAACGGAATGAGGGTTTGGACCAATTCCAAGGACAATAGCGGACTATTTAACAGTTTTAAACGAATAGTTTTATTGAGATACTGTATTTGCCCATTTATGTAGAAGCTCTTTGATTTTAGCCTATACGTGTCGATATCAGTTTATTGGATTGAATTTTTTTTCAGACTAAAGTGCACCGCGGATTCATCAAGTATATTTCCCGTTACTTTGAAATTTCGGCGATAAAAACTCAACAATAACTTTTTTCAAAGCGGTTTAGCTGTTTACGCGTTAAGAGGAGACAGACATACTTTCGTACTTATAATATTAGTAAGGATAAAAAGTTCCTGTAAAGAAAAGACATCCGTCTTTTACACACTTGAACAATTATGTAATCGTACTTACAGGCTGGTGCCACAACAAAAGAGAAAAAAAGAAAAAGTATAAAAAAAATTTAATTCATAATTTCTCCGCTCACTAAAAATTCCGCAAACAATGCAAAAGTAGAATAGCAATGTGCGACTTTTAGTACAGCGTTCATAAATTAATGTTTATGTGAATTTCATTTTGTGTTTAAAAATAAAGATTAACCCTGGTACAGCTGAGCAATACGTTAGTGGACCTAACCCTTCACCGCAACTAATGTTTGCCTTCCGATTTGTATTCGGCTTCTGTCTTCGGAAATATATTTATGGTCGTGGCCGGTTGGTATTTATAATCTCACTTTATAATACTAATAAATGAATATGGCTTTAACTTGAAGATGTTTCTTTACTAACATTATAAATTGAATAGAAAACGGATAATATTTGCTTTTAAATAAGCATTTTTAAGAAAACTTAATGAAATAATGTGTTAAATGTTAATTATAATCAAACAAACAAACATTCCAGCTTAATAATATGAATGAATAGTTTTGATTAATTTTACAAATTAAAAATATTTGAAGGTTCAAGATAATATTTACTGAGTTTGTTAATTTTTTACAATAGTTTTATTTCTTTAAAACCGCAAAACCTAGAACTAGTAAAGTTAGCTTTTTTAATACTTATTTTGTTTAGTTTTTTCCTTCTTAGACGCCAAGTTTACACAGGGAATTTTTCAAGTGGGCTTTCGAGGTCAACTAAGAAAGTAATTCCGTATGAAATGTGCATTTTCAGTGGTAATTTATGTTTGAATATTACAGAAATATTTATTATACTGTTACATACATTGATAATATAATAAAAGCAGGATTTATATATAAATTTTTTATTATTGTATTTTATTCCATTTGGACCCCTTTGAAATTATATTTTTCAAAAATTCAAGTACTTTTTACTAAGCTTAAAAGAAACAGGAGCTCAATTGGCGGAAGTAACTGAAATAACAATATTTATAGGAATAGATTGTATAGTATGGATTACAGGTGCGTCTACTAATCTGTCAAGAGGGCTGTATCATTTTAAAAAGTTTCAACTTCCTAGGGTATTGAATTTGTATACGTAGAGTAGTAGGTTTCAGTAAGGTTAATAGCAATTGACATATTAACGTGCACAAATATGTGCGCAAACACAGGTGAACTCTCTATTCTTTCACTCTCATGATGACACGGCAAACCGACACGACCGGAGAGAGATTAAGACCGACGGTTTCACGTGCTCTCCGAGACACGAAACTGTACCAACACCGTTAACTTCCAGACTTAGGGCTGCTATTAATTTATATGTACCACATACATTGACAGGGCTTACAACAGAAACATTATATAAAAGTGAAAATAAAGATTCATTGTACAAGCAAATGTATTTTCAAGCAAAAATGGTTCAGTAATGTTCATCAATAAAACCGTTCATGAAAAGGTCGATCACTGGCCCAACATTGCGTGAAATCACCTTAAATATGAAAGGTCTTTGACTTATTATTTTTGGTAGACGTCGAGCAAAATTATATTGTTTATCAAAATATTTGTGTATGCAACAAAAATACGCTATGGTTGTGGAAGTTAATACTTTTATTGGTATTCAAGGTATTTTTGGATAAAGTTGTTGTTTTATTGTTGTAGGAATATTCGGTGGAGGGACGGTGATAAATGAAATGTTTATTGTAAATGACTTTTAAATGACCTTTCACTAAGACATAGAACCGACTTTCTCACATTAAAAAGTATAAAATATCTTTTAAAACCCTTTGCAAAATCTTGTTAAATTAAAAATAGGTAAAAGCACCGACTTTATATAGATTTTACAACAATAATACAATAACAACAATACAATAAAAGTTTATTCAACTGTTAAGTTTCAACGAGTTCCCTGGAATATCTTTTACATGGATAATCACACTTGAACATTCTACCCTTTCGAATCCAAAAATAATTTTCCCAATCCGTCCGTAAATGCCGGAGATATGCGGTAACATACGTAAAAAATCCTGCTTATTTTGAAAGTCGTTTAAAAATATCACTAAGATCAATAATACTTTTAATTGAGAAATGGTTGGTAAAATCGCTATTAAAGAAGCGTTAAGTACTATAAATCACGGTACGTTCCTGGGCAGGAAATGAAGGCTTTTAGGGTAATAAATCGATGCTCAGATATAGAAGCTCTTTCGATATATCTCTATAGATAGCGAGTGTGAGAATAAGATTTCGACGCGAAAATCTTTTTCAGCTAATTCATATAGCAAATGACTTTTTAAATTTTCTTCTCATAAAATGTAATATAAATTTTATTTGATACTGGCTTTCATCCACGGTTTTGCTTGTGTTAATTATAGAGCCTTTAGATCAAGAAAATATATTGCAACTAATATCCTATCTGTATACGGAGTTTAATCAAAATGTGTTGAGTAGTCTCGGCGTGACACACAACCTTCAAAAATTTCACATGTATGATATAAGTAGAATTATAATTGAATTGAGATGACGAGGATGTATAATATTAATTGTATTGACATACAATACATTTCTTAAAATAAATTATGGATATGAAAGAATATAACCCGATCGAAATGTTTGACACAACAAAATATCTAGAGGCTTACCATTACAAGGAAAAAAGAAAGAAAAATAATATAGCCATAAATAATGAATACCTACACTAATATTACATAGAGGAAAACTTTGTTTGTTTGTTGGTAATAAAAAGGCTCAAACACTACTGAACAGATTTTTAAAAATTCTTTCACTATTTGAAAGGTCATATCCACGAGTAACATAGACTATAATATTTTATAGGCTAAATATATAACATTATGATACGGGAGCGCAGCCGCGCGGATCAGCTAGTATACAATAAATATATAAGGATACGTAGATGCATAATAGTAAAATGTTAAGTTATAGGTACATATCATCAGGAGACGTTTGCTCCCGAGACATAAAACAAAGATATTATCAAACTTTATTCTAAGTAACGTAATATACGGAACATCTACGCCCGACTTGATAAATTTAATTAAGAACCTTCATATTAACTTCAACGAGGACTTGTTTCTTCTTTTGACTTATGAGATCTTGGAGTATGTAACTTTGCGCGTTATTTCATAGTCATTCAAGACCTGAGAGTACTTAGTTCTGGATATTAATATTTTTCTGTCACATAAAAAGTATTGATTTTGCCAACGACAAGTGGACATTCAGGGTAATGCTGCATTATTTTGATTAAAGAGAAATGTGTAGATAATATATAAGGTTATAGGAAGCGACCAATTTTCAAACAAACGAGCAAAGAAACCTACAATTTTAAGTGCCAAGGGTAGGACGAAAAATCATCAAAATTAAAGATTTAAGCATACATAGGAACAGATGCTATTTAATAACACTTTAAAGTTTGTCAAATTTAAAATTATTTGTTTCCAACGGTTCCTACATTAAAGCGACATATCTAAACTTCATAAAATTTAAATACATCATTAATCATGTCTACTCTATAAGCAACGTACGGCCGTTTTCAATATTTTATCTATTCCTTATTTTGCTTACTAAAGTCAGACAAATCTATCTATTTAGTATTTACACTTACTTTGATTTCAATATCCTAACTACGGGTAAATTTGCTATGACTTTTGTCTATCTATTGTCATATAATCTGACATAACAATCTATCTTTAATCATTGATACATTATTGAAAATGCCTGCTAATAAACTTTGCTCATATTTATTTTAAGTAAAACTAGCATATCGGGAGCAAATTCAATTGGTCCGTTTTCATGCTACGACGCGCTGGTAACAACATTACCGACATGGCAGTATTGATGTTACCATTCTGATTTAGCATTTCTATACTCTTCTTTATTGATCAATGTGTTTTATCGGATCTTATTTAATTACATAATTATAGATTTTGCAAATGATAAGGTACAAATATATTTTGACCGTTATTTTATTTCTAACTAGCTTATCCGCGGCTTCGCTCCCGTAGCCTAATGTTATAAGTATATAGCGTATAAAATATAGCCTATGTTACTCGTAGATAATGTAGCTTTCAAATGGTGAAAGATCCAGTAGATTTTTTCATTACAATCTAACAAACAAACAAAGTTTTCCTCTTTATAATATAAACGTAGACTATATATTGATTTAAAACTAAAAGCTCTTTAAAAATGCAAAATTACATTATTTATTATCTATTAGGCACGTAACAAAGTTTGCCTCCAATTTATTTTAAGCAAAACGAGCATATCGAAGGAGCAAATTGAATTGGCCCGTTGTCATGCTCCGACGCGCTGGTAACGACATTACCGATCACGGAATTGACGTTATCAAACTGATTTTACATATTTGTTGTATTCTTTAAATAAATCATCATCTTAGTATTTATTGATTACCTCGATTTTTGACGCGATTCAGGTTAAATGTACTGGAATATATGACGTATATAAATTTTCTTAAGTATTACGTACTGTTAGTAACATTAGTTTACAGTAACTGAAATGTCAATGTCATGATAGTATGACACAGTGGTGCCTTCTTTATAATTGATTATAGTGATTTTTTTATTTAATCTCGAATGTTTAAGTATTAAATGCAAATGTAAAAAATCAAAAAATAATACGGTCATAATTTCGTTAAAAAAGGAGGACGTTCTCAATTCGACCGTATTTTTTTTTGTCAACTTGACTCTTGCCTGATAAGGCTAGCCCCGAAATTATGAACGTAATATATTTGATTCAAAAGAATTGTGAAAGCTATTGTTTAAGATATTCTGTCATATAATAAAATATGTCATTCTATACACCTCATTTTATTTAAAGGTCGCTTCGTGAATGGCTCTATGAAAAGGAATATTTTTATTATCGTAATAAAGTACACTTGATAGATTGTATTGTGACTTCTTGATAGAAATACATATTTAGTATTCAATTAAAGATAAATTTATTATGATTTGTTTAATCCCTGATGATGAATTTTCGAAAGCGGTCGTAATTAACTAAAGTTTATTAATATAGTGTAAAAAAGTCTTCAATTCAATACGTAATCCAATACGTAAATCTATACCGATTCTGAAATCTTATAATTTCTTTTCGTAGAAAGAAAATCGCTTATAAGGTAAACATTCAAGTACATTTTCCTGTTATTTATTACGCAATAGATAAGTCAATAACACATCAATATTCGGAGCACAATCCTAGCGTTCGGGGAAAGTTGCTAGATCTGTGAATATTGTGTTTGTTATGAGGAATCATAAATCACGTTTGTATGAAAGGGGGGATGCAAAGGCTGTGGAAGGGTTTGACAGAGGACGCGTTAATATGGATGAAGTACCTTCGTTCTTTGACTTGACCTCTCCGATGGTTCAGAGATTGGTAGGTTAGGCGGTACAATCTGGGTTCGATTAACTGGAGACGTGAAAAATGTTGAAATTAATTTTTTTACGTAACTTACTTGCCAATGCCAAATTGCGTATTAAATTAGGGCTATCGAGTCCATTTGCTTATGAATAAGTTTAACGAAGTTTTCGTTTATTTGATTACTTCTAATATAATAATGATTCTGTTTCATATCATCTCTTGAAGCGGAAAAAGTGTTCGCAATGATAAAAACAAAAATCCAATCCGAGCAAAAAACGACATATATTTGTAAGACATATCGTCTGGGAGAAGTAGTCAGAATTCTGATTATTGTGACTGTTATGAGGAATCATAAATCAAATAATATTTCAATGTGACAGAAAAAGAGGCAACGTAAGGTTTGAGAGAGGAATTATTATGTTTAAGGCTGATTTATTTAAAAAAAAATTCACTAAGTTCCACAGTTAATATGGTTTAATTTTATAATTGTGCATTTCTATCAAGAGGTAACGGTACAAAATATAAATTAAAGTAAGGCCGCACGGTGAGAATTAATTTAGGTTCTCAATTAATGTAGGAAGGGAAACTTGGAATTACGTTTTAAATAAGGGCTAATGACCGTCGTATTTATTTGCTAATTAACTGGTACCGTTAAGTTTTGGTGTATTGCATTAATTAGAGGCCATAGTTTTAAGGTGTGTCACCGAGTGAACCAAGATGATCGTAATGTCTTTTTTTATTGTAGAGATTTTTATCATAAGATTTCAATATACTCGATAGACTGTATTCACTTCTTGATGGAAATGCATTTTATAATATTTTATAGAATTGAAACTATTTTTTTACACTATTTCCACTTTTATTTATAGACTTTATTAAATTTACAACCGGTTTCGAACAATCATCGTCAGGTAGTAAAATTTACTAAGTATCAATTCTATAAAATATTATAAAATTATGACAATCTCTTTGTACCTATTTCTAAATATAAGGAAACATCGATGGAACTAATTACTACTTAACTTAAAACTACATAGCATTCTAGCTGCATCTGAACTTGGAATAGCGAGTATGCTTTGGAGCACACCTATATTTAAAATAGATCGTAACGTTCATCTACGTTTCGGGAAAAGTTATTAAAATAGTGAATATTGCCGTTAACTTTTGAAACGTAATTGTATTATTTATAAGGAATCATAACCCATTTTCAAAATAAGGAAGGGACAACACACGATGAATTTTATATCTATAAATAGCACGAAAACTCAATTATATTAAACAGATACTTTGAGAGGGAGAGATTGAGTTGTCATATTTATTATTGAATGAATTAGTCTCGTAAGACTTTAGATTATTTGATTAAAAGCATTATGTTATTGACTAATTGAGGTCTCAGAGTCGAGATGGTCAGGTGATTATGTTTGTATATTTATATCGAGGTATGAAAAAGTTGTCCGACAATAACTGGAGCATCGGATCTCGATAAAATTTCGTTAGCGAATAGTATAGATAAAAGAAAATTTAAACAAACGCCGAAATCGATAATCGGAAAGTCGAGAACTATGAATATTGCGGTTATTATGAAATCATGAATCACGTTTGACGTTAAATTTTAAAGGATAAAAGGGATTGAACAGGGAAAACTATAGGAGCGAACTTATAAATTGTAATAAATTTCGACCTTTAATTAAAGTAGGGTCATATAAGTATTTAGTTATGAGACAAGGGCTCTTTGAAAAAGGTATCTTTGGAATTAATTTATTTGGTTACATGGAAGATAATAAGGCCACATGATAATCTCTCATATAATAATAATTGACCAAACGATCGATTTTCATAGCGTTAATGTACTGTTCCGGAAAAACTTACTAGGATTCTGATTTCTGAATATTGTGGTTACCTACAAATTACTAAATCACGTTCAAGTGCATGATACGAAGAATAGTAGCGTCATCGTAAGGTCAGAGACAATTTTTAAATAAATCTAGAAAGATAAGACTATACAAAGTAAGGACTTATCCTTCGAATTAATTGGCTAACTAATTGGACTCGTTTAGTTAAAATACAGCTAAGTTAAGTAAAATACAACTTCAGTTTTCTAAAAATATTATCGATAATAACACTGTCTGAACAGGTACAGCTTCTGGTGCGACTGAAGGCGCGGCGAGCGGCGCGATGAGCTGTGGCCACCTCGATACTTGCCAATACATTTGTTAAATTAGCATCGCTTCCCGCGCCGCAATTTGCATCGCCGGTACCTGTGTGCTTCTTCATTTTCTTTAATATAAATTTCATTCATAAAGAACTTTCAGTAACAAAATCTGCCAGCTTTCAAGAAGATGGTATATAACCATTATCTCTCAGTATGTTATTAAGTTATCAACAGTATACTTATTATGTATTATATTATAAATGTATATATTATGTTTATTTATATATGAATATGATATGTATTGTATGTATTATGTTTATGTACTATATATTTGTTTATATAATTTCTTCTTCTTTACCTTCTTTGTTGGATTTGCTACTACCTATATATGATTATTCTATCCTTTGCCCCATGTAGGTTGCCTGTAAGAGATGGCTTATAGCCATAAGGCCGCCATTTGTACATATTTTATAATGTGTAATTTGTATACTTTTCTGTAATTGTGTACAATGAAGGATAAATAAATAAATAAATAACAGCCCAGAGTCTGGAAGTTGGCGGTGTTGGAACACCTTCGGAGAGCACGTAAAGCCGTCGGTCCTGCGCCTGATCTCTCTCCGGTCGTGTCGGTCTGCCGTCCCATCGGGTTATTAGAGTAATGAAAAAGAGAGTGTACCTGTGTTTGCGCACACACTTGTGCACTATAATATCTCCCGCGCAGTTGGCTGATCTCTGCATAGATTGGCCGCCGTGACCGAAATTCGGTTAGGAGGAACGCGTTTACTTCTTCATACACTTTCTTCATACATCTTCTTCATACACCTTCTTTATACACCTTCTTCATGCACCCTCTTCATATACCTTCTTCACCGCCCACTGTTTGCCGCACTGAATATTGTGCCGCAATTGTGTGTGTGAGTGTGAGTGGTTTGTAAAGCTCTAGCGATTCAGACAAAAACACAAATCAGGACACGGAAAACAAACACCAATATCGATATTCGGAATGGTGTCATAGATGTAAATATAGCGGTTGTTGTGGAATCATACATCACATTTATTGGAACAAGGATAGAAGAGTCGTAAGGTTTGACAGAGGAAACTATAGAAGCCAATGTTTAGGTACGGCCCTTAATTAAAATACGTCGAGACTAGGGCTAATGAGCTGTCGGATTTATGTATTAAATAGCTGTCCTGCGCGGATTTACTCCCGTAGTATAATATAGCCTATAATAGAGTCCATGTCACTTAAAAATGAGTCCCGTAGTTTGTGTGAAAACATTAAAAACATACATACAACAACAATTATTATCTCTTGATAAAATCTGTTTAATTTACCAATTCATGCATCGAATAGTAATGAAAAATAATATTATTTTCTAGGTTCCCAAAGCAACATTAAAAAAATTTTTAAGGAAGTCGGTTAAAAAAGCCACAATAAACCAAATCTAACTCTTCCCATCTTTAGGTGCTACAGGTATTCATATTTGTGATGATCTCTTAACAACGAGTGCCTTTTATCCGTATTACATTCTTTCGTAAAAAAAGATATCATTAACGGCCGTTTTCAATATTCTGTCTATCCCTTGTTTTGCTTGCTAAAGTCAGGCAAATCTATTTATTTGCACTTACTTTGATTTCAATAATATGCTGTCGACGGATAACCTTTGTTACGACTTTTGACAATCAAATGTCATTTAATCCGAGATTACAATCTATCCATAATCTTTGATACATTATTGAAAACGGCAGATAAATGTTACGATTATAACGCATAACGTACTAATTACCACGCACACCTGGACCAGTTTGCGGTCGATCTTTTAGTTTCGGAAACTAACACGTACAATAACTGACCAATTTAACATTTGCGGTGTTTGAATCAATACGATATTGCACTTATTTGATTTCGTTCGAGATTTATTGTATCTTATATGTGAATCCAAGACACTTTGTCCCAAACAATATTAAAATGCGTTCAACTGTTTTGAAGAAATACTTACACACGTCGAAATAAACAGACTTACATATTCTAACATGTATTATAAAAAGGAAAGATTTGTTTGTTTGTATTGAATAAGTTCCGAAACTACAGAAAGCCCATTTGGATGAATTTCTGTACAGAGATTCTTGAAACTCCAAGAATGACATAGGATAGTTTTTATCCCGAAAATCCCATGGGAACGGAATATATATGTAGCCTGTGTAGTATAGCCTATGTCACTGGGTGAAGAAACAACTTTCTTATGTTGAAAGAATTCTTAAAATGGGTCCAGTAGTTTTTGTGTAAAAACATTACAAACATACATACCAAAACACTTGAAAAATGTTGACTTTAGAATATTAAGTGTGGACGTTTTTCCTTTGATATATTATATAGAAGTAAGGTTTAATAATGATTGTAATATGGCGCTGTTATTGTGAAACCATAAATACAATAAAAATAAAGGATCGGGAAGCAATCCGACTTGTGATTTATGATTGGGATCGGAATGGTCTTTCTATACAGAGAGAAAATACCCATAAAACATACTAAAAACAACTACAGCTTATATTTATCTGTACTAATATTATACTGAGGAAATATTTGTTTCTTTGTATTGAATATGCTCCGAAACTTCAAGACCGATTTGGATGAAATTTTGTACAGAGATTCTTTGAAATCCCAGAAATGACATAGGATAGTTTTTATCCCGAAAATCCTACGGGAACGGGATATATACGCGGGTGAAACCGCGGAGCTCAGCTAGTATTACGTACATGTCATAATTTACATTTTATTGAAGCACATAGCCATTTTTTCTTTTTTTATTTATTTATTTTGTTTATCTTATCAAAATTTCAGATTCATTTTGTATTTTATAACAGAACCTAAACCAATAATTTACCAATGTAGCAATAGTATAACGATAGTGGAATGGATTTTATAGGATTTTAGCAGAAATAAAAGCCCTTGATTTTATCGGAAATTCTTGTGAAGTTGAAAGGTACTTCTCAGGGGAGAATCAGACGTGATGAAGTACGTCAGGATAACGAGCGCGAATTTTATATGGACGAAGTATTCGTATCTAAGAAGTATATTATGTAAAATCTCTAGATTTTAGCCATTATTCTACTAATATAATATTAGAAATGTGTTTAGATGTTTCCATGTTTGGGTGTGTGATTGCGCCACAATTACTCAACAGATTTTGATGAAAATTGGTATAAAAGTAGGTCATTAGCTAGATGATAGGCTCCGTTTAATTGATACAAAATTAACGTGAACGAAACTGCGGGCAGAAGCTATTCTACAAATAGAAAGGCAATTTATAGAAAATCTAGTTATAACTCCTATAAACTCTTAACATAGTTTATTGAATTTGTATTAGAATTTTAAAATATAAGACGATCAAAAAAAGGTGCGGAATTTATTAATTATGAACTAATATCAACAACGCTTAATGAATAAATAGAAAAGTGTTGGTCAAATCGTTGTATAGCTCTTGTGCTGTTGAATTATAAATATGGTTCAGAACCTATAACTGGAAATACACTGAAATCAATACTAAGAATACTAGGTATATTTTACAAGGGTAGATTTAAACTTAGATTTTATTGTCAAGGCTGTAATTTCTTGATAAGATGTACTACTGTGGGAGTGGTTGTACGACAGGGTAAAGAGGTCAGATTTTATATGGAAAGGATTATCATTATAAGGGATTGTCCTTAGTTACGTCCTTTGATAAAGAAAGATCCTTTCTTTCTATGAACTTTCTCGCGTATGTTTTGTACAAAATTTTATCCAAATCGGTTCAGTGCTTTAGATGTGAAGTAGAAACTTTAGAGAGAGAGAGAGTTACTTTCGCATCTATATGTATAAAAGAAAGTCGTGTTAGTTACTCCACTTATAACTCAAGAACGGCTGAACCGATTTAGCTGAAAATTCGTAGGCAGAAGGCTTAGGACCAGGAGAACGACATAGGATTTTAATCCCGGAAATCCCGCGGGATCGTGTTATAAACGCGGGCGAAACCGCGAGGCACAGCTAGTATAACGTACGTATATCAAAATTAAAGACAGGGAAAGGGATATGTTATCCTTACTCATTACTTTTATTAAATAAAAGTAATGAGTAAGGATAACATATCCCTTTCCCTGTCTTTAATTTTGATATACGTACGTTATTTAATTATATATCTTTTAATTTGCTTACTACTGATTTTAAAGTCGTCGTGCAAGTCGCCTGCACTTATTGGCAGAAATTTACATTCATACATATTGGAAGCTTCATTAAAACTTGTCTACAATCGATTTCTATTGTCATCGGCATTATGGTTAATAGATTTCAGATTAATGGCATGCATTTTCAAACGAGTACATTTTCTATAGTATAAAAAAATGTCCAGTTTCTATAGTACAAGCTTTGTTTACTTTGGGATTAGATGGCGTAGTGTTAATAATAATAATTTATTTATTTAAGCAACAAAGGCTCATTTGATAGTTAACTTAGAAACTACATTAAGTATGTAAATTGATATAAATAAAATTAAAAATAAAAATCAAAATTCCAAAATGAAACATATAAACATTATACAAATTAAATTATTGGAATTTAAAATTAAGACTTAAAACAAATTAAAAATTAGAAAAATGTTCAATTAAAAATCAAAAATCCTACATTAAACAAAAAAAAAATACAAATCACAATCAATCAATCAAAGTTAAATGTCCAAGGAAATTATTATAATACCTATTGCAAGAACGGTGTTTTAACGATTAAAATAGGGAAATTTCGAATTTAACCTAGGTTGTTTTAACATATTCTGTTAAAGAGTATCAGAATATGTTTGTCCTTATCAAATACTAACGAAGTCTCTTTCATTTTAGAGAATATACGTACGGTTTATATTTTTAGTGTAGCTTTGTGTGTAGCAGTGTGTAGGGAGATCAAATTAAAAAGTTCAGCCAAATAAAATATATTTAATTTTTTAAATTACACAAAAATATACTACACTATATTTATTAACTACTTTGCGTGGGTCGGTGGCGCGAGTTACGGAACAACTGGGGGGCGACGCTATGTGACTGTGCGACGTGACTAAAATTCCTGCGTCAGCACAGCACCTACAATATTCCCCCCTTTTCAAAAAAATGTGGAACATTTTAAACAATTTTAAATTAAATCAAATGAACTCGCACGACGAACCCTAACAATTCCGCTGACAGACAAAATATTACAATGTGGAACATAATACATGATTAGTCCAAGAGTCGGTGAAACACACGAACATTTTTAAAACAACATTGACATATAAAAAAAAATAATTATAGTCTGCAGCCATGATATTTGATGTAACGTTATGATGTCTTCTCTTGGCATCATTGCGGCCATCTGCCAACAATACAATCTAAGAAAATCCTACGATCGAACAACATAACATTACATACAAACAAACTTTGTAAATTTAAAGAAACATGATTAATTAAAAAATATACGCTATGTATAATAATAAGGTAACAGGTACCTAAAATATTAACATTCAAATCAAAATATATCCCATACATTAGGAAAAGAATATATAATTAAAATATTGTTCCCGTCTCTTACACTATGACGATATAATAACAAACTATGCGTCATACAATTAAAATTTAATAACACACCAAAGAGATAATAACTTACACATTCTTAATACACAACTTTATTCAATTCTCTCGGTCTTTCCACCTTAATATCGGGAACAGATAAGCTAGTGTTACTCATAACTTCTTTTTTAAACCATTTACTAGCAATTTTAACACACTGTTGTTTCAAAACACAACACACAAAAATAGTTAGCAAAACTGCAATGAAAATTATTACGATTCCATATATATTGATTTTATTTTCCAGCTTTGAAACATTAGAAATATTTTCGTTAACGACAACACTTTCCTTGGTTTGATTTAAACCCATTTTAAAATTGTAAAATAATGTATAAAAAAATAACAATTTTATAAAATGTATATAGTTGTATATAACACGAAACAAAATATTGAATAAAAATATTTCAATATGACCATTCTTTAAATTCAAAAAATTACGTGACCTAAAATAACAACA
>LQNK01001233.1:29083-93914 GCA_001586405.1 Phoebis sennae
CTATACAGTTGTTGTTAATTCAAATCATGTGACGTAACCTTATTATTCTTCTTCTTATTACTGATTTTTGTTGCTGCCGTCAGTGAGTCAATAGTGGTGTCCACTGAAAATCAGTGTGAGGATTCCAGCTGTACCTGGAATTCCGTTTATTCATTGAGTGGAGACCCAGTTGGGGCACTCATTTGTTTACTTTGTTTGTTTACATTATGTCTGTAAATGTATGTATAATGAGTTGTCCCAATAAATGATTTTTCTTTCTTTCTTTCTTTCTTTCTTTCAAATCCCAAGTTATTACTTGACTAACTTTTCGCCCGCGGCTTCGATTGCGTGAACTACAATATGATTATTTAGTTAGTTTAGTTTCTTTGTCCGCGCACAGTGTGAGATTTTGGTTTAGTTTGGGACATGCTTTTGTTATTAGCGAGTATATTAGAACTTCCTAAAACACCGAGTACAACCTTAAAAATATTATTTCAAGCAGTTTAGATTTCATAAGGATTTTCTGAAATCAATTGTTATTTGTACAGTACTCGATTTTATATTCTTATAATACCATACGAAAGGAATGTAAAAAATTCCAATTAACCCTTAAAAATATTACAAATAAAATCCGAAGTATGGTTTTAGGTTTATAAAACATACATTTTGCATAGCAACGATTCTTTTTTGAAAAGAAATGGTTTGATTTTTATATTTATAAAAGTGTATAGATTGGTTATATAACAGTTAATGATATTAAAATCGAAGGGAATAAATTTATTCAAATCAGCGGCTCTTTAACGCAGTCGACAAAATCCTTAATGGTTTTGGATCAGACTAAAACCGTTCTTATACTCTGGATTGGCATAAAACAATCGATAATAAGTACAATTTTAGTGGAGGAAGTACTAAATAAAAGAAAAAAAATAAATAAAAGAATTTTCTTTTGTCTTCTTTTTAACGCCCACATCTAAAATGAAGACAAAACATGATATTAATTTTATTTTTGGGTTGAATAATGCATCAATTTAGTTAAATTAAAATAAGTTTATTTGCTAGTCTACTCTATTATAATTATTATTAAACTCAATACAGGTACTGCGTTGAATTATTATCAGTGTTACATAGGGTGATCAATTTAAGATAAACATAAAATATAACCTATAAACTCTAAGGTTTAACATTATCTGTTGACCACAAAATCATAATTTGAATTTTAAAAATAAGAATTTTTTTCAAACAATTTAAACCTCAAAATTGCCCGCGGCCCAAATGTTCCCCTACCGGCTCTTTTAAAGTCAAATACTTAATAATGTAAAGGTAAAAGCAAACTTTAATTAACGACCCTTTACCAAAACTCACACCAAAATTTTATTGCATGCTCATTTCTTCCCAACTCTCGAACTAAGAAAAACCGGCCAAGTGCGAGTCGTGCTCGTTCACGAAGGGTTCTTTACATTATCTATATAAGAAAGTCACGTTTATCGTATACCTCTTTAAAATTTACTTTATTTGTATTTAATTATTTTATAAGGTAATATAGAACTCAATATTATGTAAGAAATTTAAGCGTCTTTTTACCTTTTAGATACGGCAGTCTAAAAAGTAAAAGATACAAAACTACCCGAAATTAAATATGATTAGAGACCCAATACCATTTAAAAAAATACACAACTAAAAAATAATTAAATACACATAAATTTTTTTCAAACATCTCACTTAAAATAATTTTAAAAGAAAGACACTTTTAAAACATCCGTGTAGAATTGTTTCGTGTTCTATTTGTATGTAATATTCACAACACCTGATACAAAATACACACGCTCCTGTTTACGTTCCTTCGGTGTAGAAATGTTTTACGGGCTACAATAAACAGTTCCTGAAAAACAAGCTTAATTTAATACGTTTGTTTAAGAAATACGATATGAAGCATTTGCCGTATTAGCGTATAACACCGATAAAATCTAAAAACAAGCTTTGATTGTCCTTGAGCAATTTCAAGACGTAGATAACGACTTATCATAAAAAATTGCCTCACGTTTTTTATTAGAGACTATTATAATATAATCAAAATTTGATTATCATTTTGATTATGCTAATACTACTAATTAAACTACCTACAAAATTACCACTAATCGCTTCAAAAAAAACTGCAAAAAAATGTCAATAAGATGATTATAATCATGGAATTAAGACTTTAGTACGCATCGCAATTACTTTATAGAGATACTAGCAGTTCGGCTCTACTTAGCTCCCGTAGTATAAAGTTATACGTAAAGTCCATGCTATAAGTATAAGCTAAAATATTATGACCGTGATATAATGCCTCGTTGGTCTAGTGGTTGCATCTGTGGCAGATCAAGGGGTATCGGGTGATGGGTTCAATTTCCAGGTGGAGCCAAAAAAATTAATTGAGATTTTTCTAAAAAAAATTGTCGTAGTAGTAGTAGCCCTGAATGTAGAATTTGGCGGTAATGGGACACCCTCGTGCCTCAGAAATCACGTAAAGTCGTCGCTAGGTCTCTCTGTGTCTGTCTGCTGTCCCATCGAATAATGAGACTAAATAAACATAAAGGGTGCACCTCTGTTTGCGCACATACTTCTGCACTATAATATCCCCTCAGTACTTGGCTAGTCTCTGTTACGATTGACTACAATGACCGAAATCGGAATCGTTATCATTATGGACGTTGATAGTCTATCTAACACAAGAAGATTTTTTCAAATCGGATCAATAGCTCCTAATATTAACACGTTGGAAACAACAAACAATTTTTTCGGCTGTAATTCATTAGTATAGATTTCAATACATTCGATGATCGAATTCGCGCTCCACCTATCATAATTTGAAATATTTACTTAACATAATGGATTACCTATTGGAACCACAGAAATACAAAACCAATCAATTACAATCGCAATGAAATATTTTTTAATTAAAAGGTAGTAATAAAAATAATGATAAATCGACAACATTTCTAAATTGGATCAAAAAGAAACACTCCATAAATGATTTGATATTTTTGTATATTTTTAATTAATAAATATGGAAACGAACGCACGAAAAAAATAAAGTCAAGCGCTCTCGACCTGAAAAACATTGTCACTTTCTATGGAAATCTGCTAATGAAATGACATGGTGTATAATTTTATTTGTTGTAATGAATAAAAAATGAACCGCAAGAACTCCGTTTACATAATCAGTCGTAAAATATTTAACGTTTTTATATTTTTCGTAATAAATATCGTTGGCGCTGAGATGAATATTATAACTAGACGAGATCACTAGCCGTTTTATGTCGATGAAAGAATACACTTTGCAAGGTCTTTACTATAAAACTAGTGGAGCTCCCTACTTCTACTCGTATACAATTATTTTTAATAATTTCAGTGTTGCCACAATTTTGCATTTAATCTTATTATTACAATATTATAAAGGTGGCATTATAAAACTTTAAAAACGAACCACTTTTTATGACAGGGCACACAAAAAGTCATCTGATACCGCCGGCAATGTCACAGGTGCTTTGCCGACCTTTTATGGGCATACAGGCTAGGCTCTCCTCGGCTCTTAGGCCCTGATGTCAAATTCGTTCGGAAAGAGCTTCAGAGCCCATTCGCGCTTTAGCGCTCAAGAAAAAGAAGAAACCTTGAGCAGATTCTATATTCAGGTTCAGACAACACACCATCTCAAATAGGAGCCACTGAAAATCAGTCTCAAGGCACCTCATGTAAGACTGAACAAACTTTTCTGCTCTAAAACATTGGTATGAACGGATTTATAAACATAGATGATTTTCTCTCCTTTATTTGAGTAAAATCCTACTGATTTTATAAATGAGAAAGTTTGGAAGTTTGTTTCTCAGTCAAGCCGCAACAAATGAAATAATTTTGATGGAATTTAAGACAGATAAGCTAAAAGTTGGATTAAATATTTAAAAATGTTTGAAGTGAATGAAGTTTTTATAAAAACTGATGATGAAAACTAAATATTGTGTAAATTTATATTATGTAAACAAAAAATAGTTTAGGTTTAATAACTCGGTTTTGCGAATTCCACCGACGAACTAAGTAAATAAAATATTTTGCAATCTACAATTTCTACTAAAAATATTATAAACGTGAAACTTTGAAAGTTTGTATGTTTGGATGTTTGGATGTTTTTATGTCTGTGTGTGAATCACACCGCAACTACTGAACGGATTTTGAATAAACTTCGTATAGTAGTACTTTTAATTATTTCACGAATTTCACAAGCGACGCAGCGCGCAGAAGTTAGTAAAAAATAAACAGGTTATTAATTGAAATTAAGCTTTGATGTTTAATTTCTAACGTCCCCGTCAAAACCTGGCTTGAAGTGAGGAAAATTAGCTTTCTTAATAAGAAGAAAACAATATCGTGCAAGAGCTAGTAACAATTTTTGGGAAGGTGTTTGAGACTAGATGAAAACTTGTATTATGCCTCTCCTATTATACCCCGACATGGAACTGCAGATCTGGCTGGTGAGGCTTGCTAAATCTAATAAATCTCGAAAATTAAAAAAATATATAAATAACATATTTGAGGCAACACGCAATCTTTAAAATATTGTTGTTTAATGTTTAAAGAATAGAAAAATGCCATACGATTTAGACGTTTGCGAGGCACGACGATTGCAAGCTACGTTCAAATATATTTTTAAATATTTTTAAAAACATACATAGGTACATAAAAATGTATTTGATGCAACTTGAAATTTTAATAGATTATTATTTATAGCTAAAATATTGCGTTCGCAATAAGACAGAACATTTTAGTGGGACTTTCTACGTGCCAGGTTTAAAAAAAATCCCCCTGGTGTACCAGTCAAGTGTATAGATTCGCTTGCCTCAAACACCTACCCAAAAAATGGTCCTAGCTCTCGGAATAATAATCTTGTAACTTGCTTGTGACGTCAGCAATGAAGTATAGCAAAGTTGTGTCGAAGCAATAATTAGTGTTAATTAATTGTGTTGTACGATTTTGGGGAACAGGGAAAACACATACATTGTGATATAATAATATACATATAGGTAAATTTTGGAGTAATATGGCTTATACATCAGAATAACACAAAGTTGGGATTTGTATTGATTCTGCCTTATTTGGCTATGTGGCGATAAATATTAAGTGTCAAAAGAATCTTATTGATAAATATTAGGGAAGTAAATATGGCTGAAAAAATGATATTAAACAAGGAACGTCTTCGCTCCTGTATCTCTATGCTATATCGGCTATAGCCCTTCTCGATCAATCGTAATAATAATAAATTAATCCCCGACCGATAGCGGTCACGGCGGCCAATCTCCATAGAGATCAGCCAGGTACGCAGGAGATATTATAGTGCACAAGTATGTGCGCAAACACAGGCGGACATGACCGGAGAGAGATTAGGCGAAGGAAAAATCGCAATTATATTTTTTGGTCCCGGTAATCGAACCCGAAACCTCTACCGAACTCTTGATCTGTAGTCAAAGATGCAACCACTAGACCAAAGAGGTAATCGATCAATGGTATGTCTAACACAAATAGAAGTTTCCACATTGGCCCAGTATTTCCTGCGGTTAGTGCGTTCAAATAAACAAACAATACAGCATTATATTTCATATTATGTTATATTAATTATAACCAAAACTTTTATACTTAATATTTATAATTCATTCACTTGCATTCAACATAAGTATTTATTATAACGATACACCTCATTCAAAAAGATTGCGTTTAAATTTCTCACCCGAAAATCGTCATTTCGTTATCATTAAAGCAGGCAATAGTTCTCATTATCAGTATAATAGATCCCCGTAGCCACTTCGGCAGTACCATTAAACTAATTGCTTGACATTTATATGGAAAATGCGATTATTCTCCGCTGAAACGCTAGTGCTAAGACAATCCACTTTTAATTACAGTCTTTAAGAAATTACGAACATTTTTCAGATCTCTCAGCTTACGACTTAATTTTTATAATGAGTCCGATTTCATATTTTTAATGAGGGTCGTTAACATTTTCTTTTTAAAAGTATTGTATCATATATTTTTTACTATTAAAATGTCTTAAGTATTGAGCACCTCGGCTCAGTGGTTAGCACGTTAGGTATTACAACCAAGAGATCTTATATAGAGGGTTCGATTCCCCGTGGAGGCATGAAAAAAAAATGTCTCGGTCTAGCAGGGCAGTGGGCACATTAGAGAAAAATTAAAAGAAAAATTAACAGTGAAATGGATTTAACATCCCCCCTATGCCCCAATAGGGGACTCGGGACTTCACCTTTGATTATGTATTAACTTTAAAAGCATATTGTATTGACATAATTAAATTAAATTAACTTGGTCTATAACTCTAAGTATATGTTTATCAACTTCATAACTAAAAAATAATAATCAGTAAAGCTAAAAAAACGTAAAAGAATGAATTTTGAGGAAATAGTGAAACAGTTTGTTTCAGCCCAAATACGCGCATAACGTTGTTATACAAATTTAATTATTGTATCAAATAAAATCTCTATTATTTTAAATTAAATTCAAACTTAAAATCAGTTGCACGTATAGAAATATTTTAAACTCAATTAATTTCGCAATTCATTGTTAAGCCTTCCCGTAATTTCCCTTTATTATATAGTTTACTAGCCGCGCCCAGCAGTTTTACCTGCGTAACTTGATTCCGTGGCAACCCCGGTATTAAAAGTAGCCATTATGTTCTAAATCCTTACCTATATGTATACCAAGTTTTATTCAGAAGAAAGAGTAACACACATACACACACATACACATTCATGCAGCCTCACAAACGTTTTTTATATTAGTACGATATTCATTTTATTTTTCTTATTCCATTTATTAATTTATGCCTGTAAATTTGTTCAAGCGAGCAACCTCGTTTGCCAGCTGTCAAGGCGTCGAAAAGAAAACTATTGAAGGTATCGTATGCGGTGAGAATTCGGGCATTTCGCCAGATATACTGAATGGAAATAAGACGCTATATAAGCCGACGAATTTTCCCACATTTACAACCGTCTACGATATACCTTAATTTAAAGAATTATTTCCACGGAGTATTTAAAGGTTAAGAAAAAAGAATTTTCAAAATCGGTCCATAAACGCCGGAGACATGCGGTAACATACATAAAAACAAAATACAGTCGAATTGATAACCTCCTCCTTTTTTTTGAAAGTCGGTTAAAAAAAAGAAAATGTCTGCCTTCGATAGCTCCAACGTCATTAAGTAATTTATACCTATATCAATGAAACATATGAATAAACATACCGGTAGGTCATTGCCTGAAATTACTAAAAGAAACAATTACATCCCTATACTTCATTATATCCCACTTTAAGGTTTCAGGAATATACAATTGATTGAAAATAACATGGTTTTGAAAAATATATGTATATTGAATTGATTGTTTCGTTTTATTTTGCTCTGTAATATTTGGCTTTACCTGGCAATTTAAACAAAAAAATTATATACATTTAGTATCGTTCTTATTTGTTTTTATAAGAACGAAAAAAAAACCTGTAAGATAATAAACATTGTCTTAGGCTTGTCGCATTTACAAATCCAATGCAATGTTTATACAAATCAAAAACGTTAATCAGATTTAAGTCTTCATTATAACTTTAAATGAACTAAGCTTATCAACAAGTTTCATTAGCCTTCATTTAAAAACATTATGCTCACATTTGTTTGAGTTGAAAAACACACAGTCCCCTCAAAGGAGTTTCTAATTCCTGTTAATGTTATAAAATGTACTGTATAAAGCGTAGTTGACATGATTAAAGTGTTTGACATAAATGTTTCAGATATAATTGGATAATACTTCCATTTCCTTAGATTGATTACGAAGATTGAATAATGAAAGAAATATGGTCACCGTTCACTTTTATACTGTCTACCAAATAATAATAACGATTATTTTTTTAATAATTTTAGCCTTCAAAACAAAAGTTTTTAAGTATATTTTTATTGCATAATACAAATATTTACATGCTGCGTAAACCGTGGCAAAACATGTGAACATAAGATAGAATCACTGTAGTACCTATACTATGTTTATGCATAATTAAAATGGATCATTACTTCCTTAAAGATTACATCTCCCTTAAGGATTCCTCCCTTATCCTCTCTTAATATCTATATAATTTATATTAAACTCAAAGGTGACTGACATACATAGTGATCTATCAACACATATCACAAACCGCTGAACAGATCAGGCTGAAATTTGGCATGCATGCAGATAGATGTTATGACGTAGGCATCCGGATTTGATCAAATCGCGGGAACGGGGAAAACAGAAATACGCGGCTCAAACCACGGGCCACAGCTAGTAATATTATAAATGCGAATGTAACTCATCTGACCGTATGTCTGTCTCTTCTTCACGGCTAAACCACTGAACCGATTTGGATGAAATTATGTACAGAGATTGTTAGAAGAACGAGAAAGGACAAGAATTTATCCCAGAAATCCCACGAGAATGGGAGATATAAGCGGACATAGATATATGCGGGTAAAACCGCGGGGTACAGCTAGTAAATATATAATGCGCCATTCGTCATTAAATCCCTCAAAAGATTAACTCGTTATGATAAACAAATCTTGTGTCTTAAATCTTAAATACGCAAAAATAAACGCTAAAGAACTTAAGCTCAAAATCTTAAACTCATAAAAGTCTGAAAGGATTATTTTCAAACTTCCGCGTGTTTTAAAGTTATTTGAAAACATTTTCCACTTTAAAAGGGGCTGTGTCGTAATTTATTTAACGAAGTTCACTGCGAAGCAGAAATGAAAAATTTATTTAAACCGGCCAGACATCTGCGACACTGATGTTGTAGATGTTCATGGGCTGCGTTCAATGACTTAACATCAGCTAAACCGCATACTTTTGCATAAAAAAAATGTTGCAAACCTTTGGGTCAAACATGCATTGAGACGTACCGACGTATTATACGATCAACTTCACAGTTTACCTACTAATATTATAAATGCGAAAATTTAAGCAAAAATTACTGAATGTGTGATGAAACTTTGTATTCAAATAAGTAAGGAACCATAATAACATACTTCTTATCCCGGAATTCCCGAATTTACTTATTATTACGTATTTAAAGTTCGCTTAATGTGAAAATTGTCCCTTGTCCAATATTAGCACACGCTAATCCATCGTAACGAAAACCATCTTGGTGCGGCGCAAACCCAAAAGAAACTAACATAGCTAAATTTAAATGTGAAAATTGTCTCTTACCCACCTCAAATATTAGCACACGCTAATTCATTCACATGAAAACTATCTTGGTGCGGCGCAAGTCTAAAAGAAAAAACATAGAAATTATCTCTTATTAAAAATTATCTCTTATCCACCTCAAAAATGAGGACACACTAATCCATTCACACAACTATTCTTCTATGGCGCTAGTCAAAATTTTGCAACTTTGCCTAAAAGTAAAAATTGTCTCTTATCCACCATACTATATTTTAGGTACTGAAAAGGGGTATCTGTTATCCACCTCAAATATTGAGACATGCTAATTCATCGACATAGAAATCATGCTATGGAAACCCAATTCTACAAGTTATACCTTTGTCTTGTACAACTCGAATAACAAGTTTGGCTCCATAAATTACCAACTATCTGTCTAAAGCGTTTAACGTAAACATAGAGACTCGGTAACTACGCTCAAGGGAACTTCATAATTAAATGGTGAATGTCTGGCGATATATTAATCGGGAAGCGATTGAATATTGATGAATATGAACCGAGGATCAGTAATTTAGTCATTAGTATTAGCATGTTTAAACAGTACGAGGGTGCTGCAACGTGGTTAGTCGCTGCAATTTATCTAAGGATCGTTCAAACGATAAATTGACTGTCTCCTTGTGTCAGTGGTCACACACATACTTTGTGATGTAACCGAGGAGTCCTGGGGTACATCTACGGTAGAGACGTAAAATTTGATTTGGTGGCTCATAGTTCACCCATTTATTCCTAAAGAAATATAGACTTGCCCGTGGGTGTCGTAAGAGGCGACTAAGGGTAATACTGCCGGCAAGGCATATGCGGCATTTTGGGGTTGTAGCTTATGTTGATAGGCTGTTGTCAGTCACTTAATATCAGGTGAACCGCATTGGAATTATTCTTGTGCGGCAATCAAAAATATTATTAACGAGACGTCCCCCGTTCAATCTCCGATGGACTGATGATCCTTGGGGCATCCCTGTCGCAATAAAGAGTCTCAATCTGAACCCCTACTTGCCGCTGCAGAAATGTCGATCAGTAAAACGGTTATTAATAAACTTTTCCTCACGGACAGGTACAGGAAATTATTCACTTTTTGTGCGAATTAAAAAAATCCTGACAGACTGAAGATTAAACACTGAAGTCGTTACTGATACAGCATCAACGTTCAACTTGTATATCATTTTTGCTGGTTTAGAGCCGACACGTTATTCAAAGAAAATTGAATAAAAACATAAAAATAAATATTTAAATATTCAGGGACATTTAACACTTCGCCATCTAGTCCCAAACTACCATATAACTGATAGACATACGTGAATATATTTTTTGTAAACACATACATAATATATTATATAAACTAGCGACCCGCCCCGGCTTCGCACGGGTGCAATGCTGATAAAAACCTTCCTCATGAGTTACTCTATCTATTAAAAAAAACCGCATCAAAATCCGTTGCGTAGTTTTAAAGATTTGAGCGTTCATAGGGACATACAACATGACACATGACAGAAAAAGCGACTTTGTTTTATACTATGTAGTGATTAACATCCCAAGCAATAGAAAATTACAATGTTCATCACATAATGTGCGTGGGGATCGAACCTTCCCATGCTGTATACACTGCGCAAATCGGGTCGCCAATAAATAAGAAAAAAAATTCTAAATTAGATAGCCAGCAAGATTCCTGTTATATCAGAATCAATACAAGGAATAATAAAAAATATATCTAAACACGAATCCATGAATAAGATGTGGATATTTATTGAATATGAATTATTCCGCAGCAAGCAAATGGGACGGAATATTTTATTTTCTACTATAATGATATTGACAGTAAATAGGTCTCAAGCTCTAGGGACACATATATAACAAAGATACTTAAATTACCTATATGAACTTTATTCTGAGCACATATAATTCACATTATAATACATACTAGCTGAACTCCGCGGTTTCACCTGCTCATATATTCTGTTGCACAAGGATTTTCGGTATAAAAACTATACTAAGACAATCCTCGGGTTTCAAATAATCTCTGTACAAAAGTTTACCCAAATCAGACCAATAGGTTTAGAGCCTATTGAATACAAACAAACAAATCTTTCCTCTTTATAATATTAGTATAGACTAGCCGCGCACGACTTCTGATCCCGTGGCAACTCCGAGAAGTATGTGTTATTTTGAATCCTAACCTATATGTAAACCAAGTTTCATTATAATCGGTTCAGAAGTTTTTGCATGAAAGAGTAACAAACATACATACATCCTCACAAACTCGTTGGAAAAATATTGTCATGTGGCTAATAATTTGCATCTGTAAAAAGTAAAAGTTGTTAAGCGTAACTTTTATTTTTCGTTCTTAAAATATAACTCGTTATTTAGCTTTATGAAAATTATATTATGCCTATATTTACGAAAACTTACTATTTTTAAATACATTTCCCAAATCTATGTTAAACACAGAAAAGTGGATTACGTATTTTCTTCTTGGAAATCCTAAAGTAATCAGGACAACGAGAAATACTTAAGTAATAAGAAAACCGTTAACTTAAGCTACAACACAACAACCGCTCAAAGGTCATAAGCCAGGGTCATTCAAATATACGACAACGTTATTCTCTCTGGACCCTATTTGCTACTTGTATGAGGTCCATAATGATGTTTTACGCATAATAGAGATGACGTACGCACGATTGAATTTATATGAAACTGCTACTGGTATCACAATTCATTTTCAAATGTAAACATCGAACACACAAATTTAGAGGTATAGAAATATTTGTGTATTGTCTATTGGTACCACGAAAAACAAACTGGAAACATGTAAAGCGTATTATAAAACACTGGCATTTATGAATATTCATTATAATAAAAGTATTTCAACCGTTGCTGGAAATACTAATAACTCAATACTCAACATTTAATTGTTTCTTTTTTTACATGGAACAGGCCCCGAAAGTACTAGACAGATTTGAAAAAAAAAATACCAATCCTACATTATTACTGACTATCTGATTCGCGGGGCTTCGCTCCCGTAGCATAATGTTACTGGTGGATAATATAGCTTTCGAATGTTGAAGGTGCAGACGATAGTTCCTTCCAGTAATTCATTATTATAGTGTGCGAGTTGATAGTGTTTTAATAAAATAGGTAAGTATATAATATGTAAGACATTGAAAATATATATTTATAGACATCCTAAAGTACATGAGAAGAATAGAATTGGAAATATTTTTATTCACGTAAATTTTTAACAAAGTAATTATGAATAGTCATTTTTTATGTTACCACCGGTTCGGAAATTCTATTATATCGAGAAGATACCGGCAAGAAACTGGAAGGCTTTTACACGTCCCAGGGTTCAATAACGTGTTATGTTTTTATAGTAGCACTTGGCGCCGTGAAGTCGGCGAAATTATTACAGCCCCGTACCTAAGAGATCACGTAAAGTTGGTCCTGCATCTTATCTTATCGCGTCGGATTTCCGTCCCATCGGACCTTGAAAGGTGAAGTTACTGTTTTTACGTTTATTCATACACTAGCTTTCACACGCTTATAAGGACATGGATTTTAAATAAATATATATATTTTTTTAAAATGTCCTTAATTTTACGGCTTTGAAGCCTTTATTTATGAGATAAAATAATTTTTCTATATCATGAAATCAATTATTGTTTTGTATTACGTTAGTTCTACTTCACTCAACTCTGACCGGAAGAAAAACATTAAAAAACACATTCAAATTCACTAAAGCGTATTACAATAATTGAGAAACATATTATATTTTTTATTTTTAGCATACAAATAGAACAAGCGGTTAAGTAATAAGGCCTCTAATATCTGCCTAACTAAGCATACTCTATTTGAATGACATTATACAATTGTGGAAATTAGCTTTATAAACAGCAATCAAACGTTGATAAACACGTGATTCTACACACATATTAATTAAATAACACGCTCGATAGCGGGCAATTTATCTGTTTGTCCAACTGTTCATACAGCTGCAGATTAATTAGGCTCGAGATAGTATCATAAATAGATAGGTACAGAGGTCAAACTCCATACGACACGTGCTTGAGTAACACACATAGACAACGTTAACCAACACGATCTTTCGGGCTACATCGGAACAGTCTGAGAGTGAAATTCATCATATTGAGTCAGACATCTATGTCTTTGTGCGTATTTTTTTAAAACAGTCAACAAAATTATTTATAAAAGTGGTAATACTATTATGAAAATTAGCTTCATAAACAGCAATGAAATGTTGACTAATAAACATATACGATTCTACACACATATTAATTAAATAACACGCTCGATAGCGGGCAATTTGTCTGTTTGTCCAACTGTTCATACAGCTGCAGATTAATTAGGCCTGAGGCAACATGGCATCCTGTTTACCGCCATGTATGGGCGTAGCGTCAAGACATCGTGACTTTTATTCGATGCAAGACGGAATATTAATTAACTTACACTAACTTAGTATTAATATAGTTTAGAATAAAACCTTTTATTTTTTACATTAATTAAACATGAATTCTGATACACTTCGTATTTTTCCTCAAACAGTAAACTAAGTCAGAAAGTCATACTATTATAAAATTTAGTCCAATAAAGAGCAACCAAATGTTGATTAATAAACAGATACGGTTCTATACACGTACTAATTAAATAATACGCTCGATAGCGGGCAATTTGTATGTTTGTCCAACTGTTCATACAGCTGCAGATTAATTAGGCCTGAGGCAACATGGCATAATGTTTACCGCCATGTATGGGCGTAGCGTCAAGGCATCGGGACTTATATTTGATGCAAGACGGAATATTAATTAACTTAGGCTCACTTAGTATGGTTCCGGGAAGACCACGACGAGGAGGAGCGCAGGATGGACACAGCTCCTTCCATCCTGCTCTCGTGGAGGGGCCGCGAAAAGCGGCCGACACCGGGGGGTTCGCGGAAGAATGCTACGGCGTGCCCGTCCCCCCCCCCCAAGGTGTGTGAAGGAACATCGAGGGGTTTTAGTAACCCGGTCGTTTCCCCAGATGGCCGAGTATGCGAAGGCATTTCCCCTCGTAAAAAAAAAAAAGGCTCACTTAGTATAATCATATAGATTACAATAAAACCTTTTATTTTTTTCATTCATTAAACATTAAGTCTGATACACTCCGTATTTTTTATATATTTGATGCAAGACTGAACAGTAATTAACTAACATATATCTAACCACTTACAGTGGGAACTGAACATTGCACGATTAGGTCAAGCTCGCACTGATGAAATTACCACTGCCCCTCCAAAAGATCAGTGTGAAATAGTATTGCGCTGTGTCTCGTACGGCGAGCGTGGGTTCGACCTTTATTCGCATCCTATCCTCTCCTACCCTGTTCTACGCCTCTCCAAATATCATTCATTATTATTTCCTCATACACTCCCCTTTATTTAAGCCGGCAAAGCAACTGCGACACTTTTTTTCTATAGTTTCATAACGTCGTTTATCTGCAGGTGCCATATTATCCATTCTTGTCGTCACACCCTGTTTATTTTATATTATAACAATTGAGTCAGTCAGGAAATATTTATAAACGATATTTGCGATCTTTATTTCCCCTTAATTTGAATGTCTTCTGCATCAATATGCCAGAGGAAATTGTGGTTGTTTAATTTCCTCAAGTCGTATAGTAAACGGTTTTTTAAAGGAAAAAAAGAACAATATTCGTTTTGTAAATCAGAACAATTGATATCGAATATTCTAGGAAGTGTTTGACGATTGCATGTCCGTTTTCCGGAATATTTCCTTCATTTAATAACATTTATCCGCAAAAAATGTATCTTTCAAGCAAAGAAAAATAATTAAACATGCCATTTAGCCATACGGTACGCAATTTTAATATTAATGAATTAATAACCAATTTATTAATTGATTAATATTAAAATTGCGTACATTTATTATTATAAATTATGAAATGACTACGCCTCTTTGCTTCAATACTGTGGTATCTTGAAAAACCTAATTTTACAGGAGAGCACTTTTTAACTTTCAATTAATCATTGTATTAAATTGAATAAATGTTTTAAGTCAATTTAAGATTAATTACAAATATTAATGAATAAGCTTCCTGGAAATATAAATATGCCCTGGTAATTTAATGAAATTGACCATTAATTGGTATGTTAAAAAAAAAGCGGAAAATATGTCACAGTTTCCCTGAAAATGTGTGATACAATGAGTTTTACAATTTGATTTATCACGTTGTAAATGATATTCATTTTGATATTTTACAGGGTTATATACCATTTATATACCATTCAAACGTTGATGAAGAAAAGACTTTATATAATTTGAGGAATATTTTTTATTACTAAAAGGAGTTAAATTGCACCAATCACTAAATAAATCTTAGTAAATCAAATTATTAGTGGAATTCACAAATTACTAAATATTAAATAATCAGTCAGACTCATATCTTAACCTTAATTTTTGGTTATAATAGCATTTCACAGAATAAATTAAAATGGCAACTTAAAATAGGAAAAAATCTTAGCCATCAATGTACTGTCTTTTAGAGTTAGCTCTTATGTAGTGCGATTCAATTTTTTGTATTGCTTCTATAAATCTTCTAACGCGCTTTTTAATGCTTTTCTCCACTTTGTATCGGTTTTCATGACATCTGCGAATGTCTTTCATAGCAGAAATGTTGCGACCTTAATGTTTTTCTTTAAAGCTGTCTCAATATGTCGGTTATTAATTGTATCTAAAGTATTCTTAAAAAACAATTTACATACTCTAGTCTTTACACCATTCACAATAAGAAAAAAACAGTTGTTATTTTCACGAGCTGGTGCAATATTTCCTTGGGAATCAACTTTTATGTAACGATGCTTCGAAATAACGGCTTCTACACTGTTTGCAATAAAGGACCACTGCTTTTCAATGTTGCCTAAATTCTAATATTAAGTTAATAATTGCTGTCGACGTTGTCAACGGATCAGTTGACTCCTGGGACTCCTCCATTACAGGGAAGAAAAGACGAAGAAAAAAGGAAATTGAAAAAAAAAATATTGCAAAGAAACTAAGAAACAGCGGTAAGGCCTATGTATCATTAAAGACTAGAAAGAACGTTCCGCAGCATAAATTAAAACCTCCTTGCGGAGAAAATTGTAAATTCAACTGTAGTTTAAATGTCACAGAAGAACATCGACAGCAATTATTAACTTAATATTGGAATTTAGGCAACATTGAAAAGCAGTGGTCCCTTATTGCAAACAGTGTGGAAGCCGTTATTCCGAAGCATCGTTACATAAAAGTTGATTCCCAAGGAAATATTGCACCAGCTCGTGAAAATAACAACTGTTTTTTTCTTATTGTGAATGGTGTAAAGACTAGAGTATGTAAATTGTTTTTTAAGAATACTTTAGATACAATTAATAACCGACATATTGAGACAGCTTTAAAGAGAAAGATTAAGGTAGCAACATTTCTGCTATGAAAGACAATCGCAGATGTCATTGTAGCCTTGTAAACTGGGCTACAATGTGGATCAGTTGACTCCTGGTGATTGGCGCTAACACCACACGGTTCATTTTGTGTTAGCATCATTTGTGGTACTTGAGTATTATTTTGTGACATTCCTTGGTCTGAGGTAGGAATTTCGCGTAATATATTGTCATGGTTACTGGAACTAATATTCATCTCTTCTTTATCAGTGTTTGAAGCACTTTGATTACGGTATCTTGCTTCCACAGGTTCAAAATTTGGGTCTTTAACCGAATCGTCGCTGTCTGTAATCAATTTTCATGGTTTTACTTATAATATATTATCAAGATTATGAAATGCTTTAGATCTTACCATATAATATTACCTTCATAAAAATAAATTTTTGATGGCTTGTCCGACGAGCTGTCTGATGAGCTACTTGACGTGTCACTAAAAGAACTACTCTGAACTTTGAGTTGCTGTTGCAAGTTCAACAAATCTCTTAGACCGCCATCCCATCTGAAAAAATAAGTCGAAATAGTTATTTGTTTTAGTATATACAACGTAATATTTAGGAATATTTCATGTCAATATATTTATTTTTTTTGGAAAAATGAAACATTTGCAAATATAAAGGAACTTGTTTTAGATATTAAAAAAGTTTCATCATCTACAACGTAACAAACTAAGATATCACAAAGCTAACTTGGCATTTTTTCGGCAACAATGCGACATAAGAATATGTACAAACCGATATTTCACTATAATATTTTAACATAACTGTGTCAAGTTTACATATCACATTATAGAATAAAAGCGTATCATTGAATTAAAACATACCTTTGCAAACTCACTGTGATATTGTCGTGATGTCACGTTCCCGCTGAAAACCAAGAGCACCGTCGCTTCTATATGCGCAGTGACAATTGTCTTGTTTCATTGTCGAATCAAATCATCACGAAGAAGGACACAACGCGATATCGCGACATACCACAGTCGCTCTCACTCTTTCGATCATAGCTTCGCCATTAATGACGTAAAAGATACCGCGTTTTTAGAGAAAATAAAATCAAACACGGCGAATTCAATTATCAAATAAAAAAAAAATCAACTTTTCCAACTTATCACATTATTGAAGCAAAGAGGCGACTATTACAATAAATTAATGATTTTATTTTGACGTAATGCAGATAATATCCTTTCCTACCAATATTATAAATGTGAAAATATGGGTGTATGTGTGTCAGTCAGGCAACAACTACTAAATTAATTTCAATGAAATTTCGTCTACAGGTAGGATTTGATGTTTTTGGTGATAGGATATTTTTTGATCTAGAGGCACCGAATTTCACAGTGAATCTTTGGGCGGCCACATTTGAATAAGCTCCTTAATTTATTGCATTTATAGAAACTTCGTAAATATGTATACGTATATCTAAGAGCGTAAATTTACCGAACATGCCATTAATTGGTCTAAGTTGGATATCTGTTTCGCTAAAAGCGATCACGTTTCAGATTGGCCAAATCGACAAACAGGATATCTCTTCTCTGTTATATTACAGATTAGCGACCTGCCCCGACTTCGCACGGGTACGTTGCTAATACTAAATAGACTACAGACTGTGAACGTTGTATATAAAAATTTCTCCACTATTTAGTGGATGTTAACACACAATGGATATAAACCTTCCTCTTGAATCAAAAATATAAAAAACCGCATCAAAATCCGTTGCGAAGTTTTAAAGATTTAAGCATACAAGGGGACATAGGGACTATACGATAGGCCACATCTCTGTTATATTACAGATATTATCTATACATATAATAAAACAGTAACCGAACTATTTCTGTACATTGAATTTTTTTCAAAAAGAGTAATTGGTATGCAATATGTATGTTCTATAGATACCAAAACCATGGTTAGAATTTTTTTTTTCTGTTTGCCTGTTTGTCTGTTTGTCTGTTTGTCTGTTTGTCTGTTTGTCTGTTTGTATGTGCGTCAATCACGTAATAACCACAGGGTAGTTTTTGATAAAATTTCACATGCTGATAGACCAATATTAGGTGCAAATTATAGGCTACATTTTATTTGAAAAAAATAATTTTAGGGGTGGCTCTCCATACATGTAAACGGAGGGTAAAAAAATAAATTCGCGATTACATCATTAAATGAGGTGTCATTAGATAGGTCTTTAAAAATGAAATAGAGGTTTGTAAATATGTTTTTTGCTAAATTAAATATTTTTTGAGATATACGCTTCTAAAGTCGTGAAAATACCACGTGACAATGTGAGATTTTGGTTGACTTGCGGTAATGTCTTTTTTACTATTAACGTGTAGATACGGTAAAAACACGCAATAAATTCTCAAAAACCTTCACTAAATAACTAACTCTCCGCCCGAGGATTCGCTTACATGGGCTACAATTTTCTGTATTTTGAAGAGGCGCGCGCACTGTGACATTTTGGCGAAACCTATTTCCATAGAAAATTATAAAAAACACTATAGACATGCGCATATATCAGCGGTCCTGCGACCGTAATTTTTTAAAACTTTTGTTGTGCGCCTCTAAAAAGTAGATAAATTAGTAGCCCACGCGTGCGAAGCCGCGGGCGGAAAGCTAGTATTTTATACAAACATTTATCATTGGCGTCGTGTGTGGGGAGAAAAATGAAGCATGAATTATGAAAACATGATAGATAAACTAGCTTTGCCCCGTGGTTCTCCCTGTTTCGGGCGATTTGATCAAAATCCTTTCTTAGCCTTTGCCTACTTCATAAGATCTACCTCCATGCCAAATTTCAGCCTGATTCGTCCTGCGGTTTGGGCTGTGCGTTGCTAGACCACTATGTCAGTCAGTAATACTTTAGATTTGGATATATCGAATTTCATCCAAATCCAGCCGTTGTTGCGTCTTATTTTTATTTCATTATAGTATCCGTACAATTGATATAATACAGAATGAAGAGAAAACAAGCCAAAATAATAAACAGTTCAAATAAAACGTCGACGTCGACGTTAATATAAATATACTACGTTGTGGTAGAAGAAGATAACTAAGCCTAAAGATTTCATCAACTACATGCTGTAACATAAAAATAGGAGAGTAAAAAATGGTAAGCAAATAGTGTAAAGCATATTAAAAATATATTTAACTGTATATTCAAATTAAGAAAGTATAATATTTAAGCCGGCCACACACATGCTGAATTTTCACAATCTGAATTAAGAAGAATCTTAAAAACCTGTATACTTGAAAGGCCAGTATACCATACAATATCAGCTTGCTCCACACACACCCTGATTTTTTCAGATTCTGAATTTCTCAGGTCAACCTGTAAGGATCGTTCTTTTGAATTTTTAAGATATGTGTGAGGCGAGGTGCCGGAATTTAAGATTCTAAAATCAGTTTCTAAATTCAGATAGATGTGTGAGGCCAGCCTAAAAGACTGCACAAAACCATGTAAATGAAAGCTCTAAATCAAGCTTTCTTTAATCTATTGATTTTATCTCCCTCGAGTCCCTAAATATTATAAGGGAACAACAAGACTATACTCTATGCATATCAGTTTTATTTTTGGTAAAATAGTTCTAGCTATAAAACTACAGTTAGACTACATGAAACGAAGCTTTGCCAAATAGCATTTGAAATGTTGGCTTAGTTATGTAGCTATGGTAATTCGCTGTTTATAACACAAGCGTAGTCATTTGATGTCATCGCAGTCCATTTGTATGTAATGCCTGCTTGCTGCTCCCAATTTTGTCCATTGAAAAATTACATAATTTTTTAGATGGTAGGGAATAGTGTAAAGATAAATCCAATTTTGGATTGCAAGTAGTAACCCAGGTACCTTGGAACAAGAGGTGCATATTATATTTTTGGTTCATCACTGACAATAACAAATGGTCTCTCAAAAAAAATATTTTTTCATGTTTAATTCTCTACAATTTTGTCCTGTATTTTTTGTCGTTAAATTAAAAATAATAAAGTGATAAACGAAACTTCATCAACATTTTTAGACTAATTTTCTTTTGGCGCAGAAAAACTACGCTTCCTAAAGACAACATATCGAATAGATGATAAAAAATAAATTATTAATATCCTTAACGCAACCCCTTGTCGTTATTACTTTTTATCTCAATCATAATAATTAAAATTAAGAGAAATTATTGAAACTTCAAACAGTGTTTTAAAAGCTTCACAGCCAGCTCATAGACGGATATCCCGTTTCAAATACACATACAACACCCAAATGTACAAAAATTAATTTACACGCGTACGTACCAAAATTAAAAATAGATTTTAATTTTGGCACATAACTCAAAGGGCAATTCACTTTCATCAGCGAGCTAATAATTTTAGAAATTTTATCAGGCAATATAGGCCGCGAGTGCCGTTTCGGTTTTAATCACGTTAATACGGCATACCTCTGTTAAAATATCGTGTACATCACAAAAATGGCATCCGAAGAGATGAGCGTTTGAAAGTTATAACATTTTGAGCGCGTTGGCTCGCGTCATTCTCGAATTATTAAAATTGTTCCGCGATATTGTTGGCATCTTTATTGGCGAAGTTCGCGAACTTTCCCGTTAATTTGAATCGCTCCGTGACATCAAACTTTTATCGACCTTCCTTGATAAATTTTTTATTGATAATACAAGACAGATACGAAAGCGAATTGAATTTGTAAGAGGATGTTCTATTTGGGTTACTTTTTATAATCTGTGGGTCGCTGTTCTATATTTTCAACTTGAAATAAAGCCGCATTACGAATATTTTATCACAATAAAACCTTACCTTCTAGTACTCTGAAATGAATGAAATAAATGCAACATGTAGACTCAATTGGGCTTAAAACGTATGTCATAGAACGTAATGGACATATTAACAAACGCTATAATTAAAACGATACCATAAATTACTAAGCTACACTAATACAAGCAATTAATAAAACGGTCGTGTCATTCACTGATAAAATCTGGCCACGGAATGTATCCCAATCAACATTGTATTATTGTTACCAAATCTACCAATATTTGGATGACCAATATTTTTTTCATACAAGGGGAATCCTTAAAAAATACTGTTCTATTCTTTACTGTATTTGCTCTTTAAATACTTACTTCATTTTAAACGTTTAGGTGCGACAATTCACCAAGGAAGAATGACATATTTTATCGAAAGTATTTTAATGCTTAAAAAACTGTAAATTAATATAAATTGATTTGATTTTATTAAAAAGGATCATAAACGACTTAAACATCATTTAAATTAACCGAGAACCTTCCAGTTCTTACAGGACTAGCGTAACATATAACAAGACGTAAAAGAGATGTGATAACACGTCAAAACATAATAGCCTTATCACTGGTGATAAAAAATTACTATTGCTACTTCATACTTCTTACATACATATAACACCCCATATGAATCAAGGTTTACTATTCCGCCAACACTTCTATCATTATCCTAACATTGATGCCTACAACTCCTGTCTTATCGCTTCTATTTTACCATTTCTACGACACTTATATAGTCACTACCATAACGTATCACTCTGACGCTAAAAATCACCGTCTTCATTGATTTCTCCATTCGCCCTACAAATATAAGGGTATCACAGTTAGATCAGTTTTTCATGAGCCCATTTGGCAACCCCGCGTATGCAGATCGTAAAACTCACAATGACTAGCCTTATACAAACAAGCTGTGGGGAGTGTTTGTGACACGGATACAGAGCGATAGGAATTCCCTAAAAATTACAAAAGGGAGCACTAGATTGGACCTAATTAATAACGAAAAAACAATCACAAATGTTAAAAATGCCTCACCTATTTCTAGTTTTACATACAAACTTTTATAATATTTATTACCAAATTTAAATCATGAAGGAGCGGCTGAACTTATAAATATATTGAGGGTGACAGGAAACCATGGCAAACAAATTCACTTTTTAACCGACAACAAAACAAACTTTTTACAAAAAAAGGAGGAGGTTATCAATTCGACCGTATTTTTTTTATTTTCTTATGTATGTTACCGCATATCTCCGGCGTTTATGGACAGAGTAGAGTTCATGTGTGGTCCCATATAAATTTGGTTCAAGTCAGATCATCCATGTGGAAGATATTCCAGGGAACTCCTCGAAAATCAACGGAATAAGCTCTGCGGTTAAGGTTTAATGATGTATATATCAACTGAATTGTGACTAGATGATGTGATTACCCTTCACAGGACACTAAAAAGGATAAAATAAAAATTTTTGCCAAAACATGGAACCGACTTCCTCGCTCTAAAAAGTAGAAAATAACTTTTATTTCATTTTTGTTGAAATCTATACAAAGTCGGTGCCTTATCTATTTTCAATTTAACAAGATTTTGCACCGACTTTGTATAGATTTCAACAAAAATGAAATAAAAGTTATTTTCTACTTTTTAGAGCGAGGAAGTCGGTTCTATTTTTTGGCAAAAAATTTTATTAATATTACACAATACTTATTATGGAATCGACTCTTTTACGACCATTCATTATTATTTATTAAAAATTGGTTATCTGGTTGTTATTTGGTTTTCTAAGATTTCCTTTCCTTGTCTATACAGACAACATCATGGAAAAGACTACTTACGTTATATATTATTAAATTCCTTTCCATAACGCTTTCAAAGGGATCACATTATGTTACAAAAATCAGAGAAAAAGGAGACAAATATCATGATATAAAAACATTGAATATTTTATCACATATTCATAATCCATTCACAATTGTTATATCTTCAATGCCAATGTATATTGAGGAAAATATTTAATGTACAATTATGAAATTGATACATAATGACGTCATCGTTTTTTGCATGAAAAGTAATTGAAATGTAAACTTCCCGTATTATAAATTTCCCGAGGCTTTTCAGCCTTTCAAGAGATCAATTACCGGCGCTTGTGTCGTGTCGAAACTTTCGTAATTAATATATAAATAAAATAAATTGCGTAACTTATACAGCGTGTTTTATTTTGTTGAAATAAAATATACAATAAAAAATTACATTAGTACTATTATGAACAGTATTTCTTATACAATTCATGTACATTTAGGGTAAGTATTTAAAAATAATAATTTCAATTCACTTTTCAATTATTTCGTTATTATGAAAATGTCAATTCCAGTACTTAGACCTTTGGGACAGTCAAATGTTATTAAAATTGTCTAGACGTAATAATAAGACATATTCATTGCTATTATATTCCAATTTTATACAATTCTTCAAAAATCAACATTAATCGTCCTTAATGAACTAAATGTTCTAAGTATAAAAAATATTACTCATTTCAGCTATAGAAATTAAAACGATTTTGCAAAAAAAAATATCCTATTCTTTTATAGATAAAACTACGAACAAACTTAAAAAGCAACATTTAATACTATGTATATTAAAAACTACAAAGTAATAAATGTACATAGTGTATCCAGTGGCACTTATTCTTTATTTATGAACTTCGTGGATCGAGTTAAATGGCCTGGCTAGGACAACAGTCATCATGACAATGTTGCCGCATTTAATTATATCGTACCCATATAAAACTTTCCCTCTCTATAGCCGATATAAATAAAATGTATGGTGCATAATTTTAACCGTATGGTGACGGATTAGAATGTGTCGCCATCTCATGGTCAACCGTGGGAGTTGTAAGAGGCGGCAGAGGGTAGAGAGAGAGAGACGAAGGGTTTGTAGTCAAAGATGTAACCACTAGCGGTTTTCAATTTTCTATCTCTTGTTTTGCTTACTAAAGTCAGACAAATCTATTTGCACTTACTTTGATTTCAATATCCTAACGATGGATACATTTCTTGTCTATCTATTGTCATATAATCTGACATAACAATCTATCTATAATCATTGATACATTATTGAAAATGGCCGTAGACCAACGAGGCGTCATCGAGGCAGTCAAGCATAATATCTACTCATATATAAACCCAGGAAGACAATAGTGATCAATTGATGAAGGTCGCTTCATGTTAGAAAACTCGCTGGTATTTTAAAGCTAAAAAATGGGCCCGCATTTTTAATAAATAAAATGTAAAAGTCACGTTATATTGGTGAAAACATTTATTGTGAATGCGCCCAAAATATGTCACCGGGTCGGCGTCATCAAAGTAATTACTGAGTAATTTTATTCGGTGTGATGAATTATTAACACATGAAAACCATATAATATACGAGCTTCTGCCCGCGGCTTTGCACGCGTTAAATTCGGATACAATAGAAAAAAAAATATTCATGCAAACTTTTAACAAAATGCTTATGAATATTACTATTAGCCCATGTATTTACGAAATTTGATCACTACCATTCAGTAGTTGAGTTGTGATTGTATTGTATTGATACAAACATCCAGACCTTTAAACAGCCAAGCTTTGACATTTACAATAGTATATTTGGTTGGAGTGTGGTATTTAAATTTTAATAGCTTTCATCTAAGTATCAAAGTATATTTTTAGTACCACTGTGTAATAAACCATATACCACACAAAATCTGTCCACGTCTATAACAACGTCATTATCTACAAACTTATTTATTTACGAACAAAAACACCAACAATCTCAGAAAATCCTCAAGAAACTACTAAGCACTCAGTTCCGTCGCTTATTAAAACGTAGATACCTTCAAACATTTACTTTACATTGCACTCTTTTCAACCTCGTTGAAACATTCCATTGTTGAGATAGGGTCACAATACAAGAGGAAACACGAACTGAAATCACTAACGCAACCTTTCTCTTGAGTAACAAATGTTTGGATCTACTCATGTCTATAATGTGTCTATTTTAAAGTCATTTTGAACACCTTTTAATTACAGTATCATATAATATCGAACAATAACTTGGATTTTATTTACATACATTAGTTAACAAATTGCCTTCTACCGAAGGAATATTTCGGTAACTTTAGGCCAAAAGTGATGTGTTATATTATGCTTATATACCCATACATTTTTTATTTTACAAATTTACTTCCAACAAAATTACTATTACTAACTTACCAAGCAATCTTCAAAAAATATCCTCAGCATTATTATGCAATAAGCTCTCGTATAAAAATGTCATTGTATATAAACCTCACTTCTTTTCCGTACAAGAACACCAACAAACTCAGAAAATGCTCAAGAAACTACTAAGCACACAGTCCCGTCGCTTATTAAAACCGAGATACCTTCAAACATTTACTTTACATTCCGCGCTTTACAACCTCGTTGAAACATTCCATTGTTGAGATAGGGTCACAATACACGAGGATACACGAACTGAAATCACTGACGCAACCTCTCTCTTGAGGTACAAATGTTTGAATCTAATCATGTCTATAATATGTCGTATCTTGAAGTCATTTCAAATACTTTATTTTATTATATCATAAACTATCGTTAACAAATTGCCTTCTACCGAAGAAATATTTCGGTAAATTTAAACCAAAAACAATTTGCTATATTATGCCTATATACCCATATATTTTTATTTACAACTTTTCAAATTTATTATTGTTAATAGTTACCAAGCAATCTTCAAGAAATATCCTCAGCATTATTATGCAATAAGCTCTAATATAAAAATGTCATTGTATATAAACCTTACTTCTTTTCCGTACAAGAACACCAACAAACTCAGAAAATGCTCAAGAAACTACTAAGCACACAGCCCCGTCGCTTATTAAAACGGAGATACCTTCAAACATTTACTTTACATTCCGCGCTTTACAACCTCGTTGGAACATTCCATTGTTGAGATAGGGTCACAATACAAGAGGATACATGAACTGAAATCACTAACGCAACCTTTCTCTTGAGCTACAGATGTTTGAATCTACTCATGTCTATAATATGTCGTATTTTGAAGTCATTTCAAATACTTTATTTTATTATTTCATAAACTATCGAACAATAAATTAGATTTATTATACATTAGTTAACAAATTTCCTTCTACCAAAGGAATATTTCGGTAAATTTTAGCCAAAAATTATGGGCTATATTATGCTTATATACCGATACTTTTTTATTTACAACTTTTCAAATTTACTATTACTAACAATAACCAAGCAATCTTCAAAAAATATCCCGAGCGTTATTATGCAATAAGCTCTCGTATAAAAATGTCATTGTATATAAACCTCACTTCTTTTCCGTACAAGAACACCAACAAACTCAGAAAATGCTCAAGAAACTACTAAGCACACAGTCCCGTCGCTTATTAAAACGGAGATACCTTCAAACATTTACTTTACATTCCGCGCTTTACAACCTCGTTGGAACATTCCATTGTTGAGATAGGGTCACAATACAAGAGGATACACGAACTGAAATCACTGACGCAACCTCTCTCTTGAGGTACAAATGTTTGGATCTAATCATGTCTATAATATGTTGTATCTTGAAGTCATTTCAAATACTTTATTTTATTATATCATAAACAATCGTTAACAAATTGCCTTCTACCGAAGAAATATTTCGGTAAATTTAAACCAAAAACAATTTGCTATATTGCCTATATACCCATATATTTTTATTTACAACTTTTCCAATTTATTATTGTTAATAGTTACCAAGCAATCTTCAAGAAATATCCTCAGCATTATTATGCAATAAGGTCTCATATAAAAATGTCATTGTATATAAACCTCACTTCTTTTCCGTACAAGAACACCAACAAACTCAGAAAATGCTCAAGAAACTACTAAGCACACAGTCCCGTCGCTTATTAAAACGGAGATACCTTCAAACATTTACTTTACATTCCGCGCTTTAAAACCTCGTTGGAACATTCCATTGTTGAGATAGGGTCACAATACAAGAGGATACACGAACTGAAATCACTAACGCAACCTTTCTCTTGAGGTACAAATGTTTGGATCTAATCATGTCTATAATATGTCGTATCTTGAAGTCGTTTCAAATACTTTATTATATTATATCATATACTATCGAACAATGACTTGGATTTTATTAACAGATGCAGATTGCTATACTATATTTATATACCCATACATTTTTATTTTACAAATTTACTAACAACAAAATTATTATTACTAACAATTACCAAGCAATCTTCAAAAAATGTCCCAAACGTTATTATGCAATAAGCTCTCGTATAAAAATGTCATTGTATATAAACCTCACTTCTTTTCCGTACAAGAACACCAACAAACTCAGAAAACGCTCAAGAAACTACTAAGCACACAGTCCCGTCGCTTATTAAAACGGAGATACCTTCAAACATTTACTTTACATTCCGCGCTTTACAACCTCGTTGGAACATTCCATTGTTGAGATAGGGTTACAATACAAGAGGATACACGAACTGAAATCACTAACGCAACCTTTCTCTTGAGTTACAAATGTTTGGATCTACTCATGTGTATAATATGTCGTATTTTAAAGTCATTTCAAATACTTTATTTTATTATATCATATTAGTATATAACTTAGATTTATAAACATTAGTTAACAAATTGCCTTCTACCGAAGGAATATTTCGGTAAATTTTAGCCAAAAATGATGGGCTATATTATGCTTATATACCCATACATTTTTATTTACAACTTTTCAAATTTACTATTACTAACAATTACCAAGCAATCTTCAAAAAATAACCTCAGCATTATTATGCAATAAGCTCTCGTATAAAAATGTCATTGTATATAAACCTCACTTCTTTTCCGTACAAGAACACCAACAAACTCAGAAAATGCTCAAGAAACTACTAAGCACACAGTCCCGTCGCTTATTAAAACGGAGATACCTTCAAACATTTACTTTACATTCCGCGCTTTACAACCTCGTTGAAACATTCCATTGTTGAGATAGGGTCACAATACAAGAGGATACACTAACTGAAATCACTAACGCAACCTTTCTCTGGAGTTACAAATGTTTAAAGGATTTACATGTGTACAATATGTAGCTTAATAACCAATTTTGTATTCTTTCAAAACAATCTTTTATCTTCAGATTTGAGGTTTATTATAAGCTTTATTATTTATACCCATAAATGGACATGTAAATATCATTTCTTCTTGAGTGATCATTCATGTACCAAAATATCCTAGATACCCAAGTATTTGGAATGTAGAGAGTAAAAGGGATATGAAATGAACTAATCAGTGAATGCAAGTGAATGAACGACATAGCAGTAACGAAAATACATAATTATTGAAAATTATAGGCTTCTAGCTTAGCGGTTAGCGAGAAACAATCTGGTAACAAAATGACTGACAGACAGCTTAGGTTTTATTAATTTATTTATTTTATTTATTTATTATAAATTATATGCACAATACGTAAACAAACCACTTTACATAATTGTGAAATGAACTTATTGCGGTGAGCATGTGGACAGCGATGGAAACACAATTAGCATTGTCCAAAGCCGAAGTGTGAATTATGCAAATCTTTAGTTCATGCGAATGCAATGTAGGTAAGCAAAGTTTGGTATCATAGTTTACTTTGTTGCGAGGGAAAGTCAGAATAAATAAAAGAAGGAATTAAAGGATTTAAATGAGATCGGTTATTATGGTTTGGTTGGGTGTAATGATCTCCAAAACATTAAATTGATATCCTCCTGCCAAAATTATAAATACACAAACGAAACTGGTGGTGAGCCTTAAAATTAGCATATGCAGTGTTGTCGTTTTATTTCATATATAAACAAACCAGTTTAAATAATTGTAAATATGTTAACTTATTGCGGTGAGCATGTGGCTTGTGGTGGAAACACCATAAGCATTTTCCAAAGCCGAAGTGTGAATTATGCAAATCTTTAGTTCATGCGCGTTCAAGCAATATTGCATGGAGTAATGTAGGTGAGCAAAGTTTTATCATGTTTGTAGTCCTGCACTTAGTTTAGATGAGAATTAAGATTCGCATACCTGAACACCAAAAAACAGTTACGGCATGATAATATTTAAGAAAAATTGACAAATATAAATTTTAATGGGGTTTGGAACTGCCGAATAGAGACTAGAGAGGGAATGTAAATACTAGGTACAATTTTAAGTAATGAAACATATAAAATGATACGAGTGTTTTAATGCTTTGTAAAGAGGGAAAGGGAGAATAAGCTGCTAAGTGATTAAAGGATATGAATAAAAACAGTTATTAAGGCTTAGTTGTTGGTTTGGAGGAGGGATTTCCAAAACCCCAAATTAAGTTTCTTACCAAAATATAAAATACACGATTGATTCTCGTGATAAGCCATCGAAGTTGTTGCTTGCATATGCACTGTCGGTTCACTTAATACATTAACAAACAGCTTTAAATAATTGTGAAATGAAGTGTTAACGTATTGCGGCGAGCATGTGGCTGGGCATGGATACACAATTAGCATTTTCTTATTGTGTTGCTTAAGCAAATGTTTAGGTCATGAGAATGCAATGTAGGTGCACAAAGTTTTATCATGCTGCATAAGAATGGGAATAGAGCATTGCAATCGAGCAAGCCAATCGGGCTTGCACCAGTGTAATTACCACCCCCCGAACAAGATCGGCGTGAAACAGCTTCGCACTGTGTTTCGTACGTTGAGCGGGGACCCGGAGGTTTGTATTCCCATCGCATCATTAATCCTCTCTTTATCCCCTCCTCTTTTTCAAACTAGCAAGGCATCTGCAACACTTTCATGTTGTAGATGTTCATAGGCTGCCGTCACGGTATCTCGGGTTACATACTCTAAACGCAAATGTCATACGTTTGAAAAAGGTTTTGTACCTATCTATTTTGTGTATCCACCGTTAATTCGATGAATATAACAACACTTTTCTCATCTTAGCTTGAAGAACATTGATGTAAAAGGGCATTTGAAATTAAACCCTAAATGGAGAAACTATGGCTTCAGCTAGTTAATTAATAAACACTTAAAATTTCCAATTTCGCCAGCAAACTTATTTTGCGTGCATCATCAGAATACAATGTACGAAGTTTTGGTTTCATTTACACATTATCATTTTAAAGCGCGTTAATTCCATGAAAGTAAACCATTTATCATAAAATTTATTTTGTATAATTTAATTTCCCTATTAAATTAAATGCTGAAATCCGAAAGAAATTTATAACGTTATATCATATAATTTATATAACACCCTACTTGTCCTACTAATATTATAAACACGATTTTATTTATTTATACTCTTTATTATACCATAAAATATACATAAGAACAACAATAAAAAAAAACAAAGAACACAGTATAATGGGCGATAATACATACGATAATTGATGAGGATGGATGTTTGTTACTCTTTCAGGCGAAAACTACTGAACTGCTTTGGACAAAACTATACATTAATATAGGTTAAATAGGTTACATCACAATGAAAAAAATTTTATTGATTTTATATCATTAGGTCATAACAATATAACGAATACATTATAATCAAACTACAAGCAAATATACCATAAAGGGAAAAATCGTACATCATTAGATAAGAAAATAATGAACTCATCGCAAAACACAGACACGAGTGTCATCAAAAACATTGAAGATATAAATAATTGACATTCAACAATTCCGAACTGGAAACTTCCAAAGTACTTCGCTGAACGAAATCATCAAAATTTTCAAATTAACACGACACGTCTTTTAACTTCATGAAGTTGGGAATTGTTCTGTAAACAACGCTATGTCGAATGTACTTAATAAAAGTGTAATTAAAAAGGAACATTGTTATGCAACAGTATTATGAAGAGTAAATTGTTTGGAGATAGCACTCCATCTAGAGTATTAACATTATTTCCTTGAAATACTTCAGTTAAATGTACTTTTCTATGTATACCAATAGGCACAGATCGGGAGTGATCTGTGACCAATGGGATAAAGATGTGTTATTCTAATGAAATGAAGAGAATACGCTTTATTGTATACCCTGTAATAAAATGGAACATTTAAAATATTGTCGGCAATATTTTGTGATTTCATGTTTTAACAAATTCCGCATGTTATCTTTCTATGCAAATGTCTTTTATTAGTTGTTAGCTGTCATCATAGTCCCATAAAAGAGTAGGTGCGTTCAGTATCTGGGCGCATTATACCGATTGCGTCCGGTGCTCGAACGTCTTATTGACGTCACGACCCATCTAACCTCACTTTGCTAATAGTGGTTATGACTAGCTGTGATTTGTCGTTAACTGACTATTTCTATAATTGGCCAGTTGTGTAAAATCGCTGTACATTTCATTTATGGTCGATATAATTTTACAAGTACCTCTATTAGTTTATTACAATATTATATAAAAGACACTAAAATTGGAAATTGCAACATGATTTACACTTATAATGATTTTGCATATATTTTTATAAAGGTTCGATCAAAATGTTTACTTAGCTTTACCAAGACAAAGACGTAAAAATGAATGAGATATAATTATTGCTACCTTCGAACATTTGTTTCTTAGTGACGCATAATCTCCATCAGGGGATTTGTGGTCATTTCAAAATTCAATCTCAATTTTTTATCATTATCTTTATAATTGTTGATTGTACAAAACATATTTACTTCAAAGCTCTTAATGTATACATTTGTTTAAACAGATCTACTGGCCTACAGCGTCACAGCGGTAATGCAATTCGGAATTCCCAAAATATTTCCTCCACAATTAGGACGACGCGAGTGACGTATGTCCCTTACTAACACCACTAAATTAACGCAACTCGAGTGCACTGGGCCGGGGGATTATAAAAACTGTACGCAATTCCGATACAAAACCAGTCTAGTATTTGTTTAGTTAGTAGTTTTTAGTATAAACAAAGAGAAACATTGTTTAGTAATCACATTTTATAGACTTGCTTTAATAAGTTATTAAAAAAATGTGGTAATACCCAACAAATATGAGACAAATATCAAAGTTGAAGATGTATAATGTATTATTAAACCGCGTTTCCTAAAAATAAAAGTGTCCGTATCTTAAGAGCCTTTAAAAAGTATCTTTATTCAATATAGAATATGGAAAGTACTCACGTTAAAACAAACACAAGAAAATACTAAAGTCAAAGATTACGAATATCAACCTATTAACAAATGAGAATATAGGAAAATAAGTAAACAAAACCTCATATCATAAAAAAAGAAACAAATAAAGACGATAGATGATTGAATCATCCAAAAACTGTGACCAAAGGTTGAAATTATATAAATAACATGAACATTCTAAACAATTCTCATTATATATTATTAAACGTTCTAATATACAGCGTACTTTAATAAAATGTTTCTTATTTAATTAAGAACAATCGACCACAGCCCCAATGAAGAATTTATAAACTTGAAACACTTAAAGTTTACAATTTTCTCGATTCGAGTAAATTGGGAAGAATCCAAGTTTGTTATCAGAAGTGGGGGATTATTCCAGTTTGTTTTACGGAATTTATTATGTACTTATTACAATAAAGTATGTTCATTAATTTTATAATTAGGAAATTACTACTGCAACTTTAAAATGTATCCTTGTACTGAAACGAAGTTCTAATTTTAAAGCTTTCAAATATTATGTAATTTACCTTTAAAGTATTTTCAAATTCTTTAAAAAGGAAATATTTTTTACAATCGTCTATACAAATATAATAATAACCAAAAGTAATACTGTATTGTTTTATATTTTTATCCATATGGATGAACAACCAGTAAAATTTAATAGTAGCAGTGGGAATGTCCCGATCGTAGATAACATAGTGACAGGAGGTCCAGTTAGTTTCAGAATAAAGGCCAGCAATTATAAAGATTAGCATACGCAATTCACAAACCATAACAACCACAGCAAGGCAAGCTACGCGTGATATATACCCCTGAAGTCACAACTTGATCTACAGTCAATTACGATCCAAAAATGGATACAATTCCAAACGTTAAACGCAATTATGTGAACCCAGATGTGCTAGAAGCACTTTAACATAACGTTGAATCTTAACCTCGTAACGCATTTGCTACGTGACTCGTTAAAAATATGCCTTATTGCTTGTCATTTATAAAATTTATGTTCAGTTAGTATTCAAGATCAGACTCGTGCTAACGCCTACATAGTTGCTAACAGTATTGTAGTTTTACATGTAATAAATTTCAAAATGTATATTAACCTATCAAGAGTTCGAGTATCGAAATTTGTTTCGATCAAGATGAAAGTCTCTTGATAGGTGAGCGCATAGTGGCATTTGAGCTAAGTACCTCTTTGCTTCAGATGAGAGCATCAATTAAAGGACATGTAGAAAGTTAGTCCTACCAGTTTTACATTTTGAATGTTGTGTTTTGTGAGTCTCGTTTGAGAAAACCCTGATCGTTTACCTACAAGATACTGCAACGTGGCTCCCCATTACAAGGACTGGTACAAGTATACGCAATGCACAAACCATCACGACCACAACAAGGCAAGCCGCACGTGATGTATGCCCCTAAACTCGCCGCTTGATTTACGGCCACGTTAACGCGCACCGAGCCACTTTACGATCCAAAAATGGATACAATTCCCGAATGTTAAACGCAATTATGTGAATCCAGATGTAGTGAAGGCACTATAATATATGTACGAGTCTTAACCTCGTAGGCTTTGCTACGTGACTCGTTGAAAGAATTCCGTATTATTTGTCGAGTCATTTATAAAATGTATGTTCGATTTGAATTAAAGATCTGATTCTTTCTAATCAAAGATTATTTTTAACTTAAAATGGATACAATTCCCGAATTTTAAACGCAATTATGTGAATCCAGATGTACTAAAGGCACTTTAACATAGCTTCGAGTCTTAACCTCGTAGGCTTTGCTACGTGACTCGTTGAAAGAATTCCGTATTATTTGTCGAGTCAGAGTTATAAAATATATGCTCGATTTGAATTAAAGATCTGATTCTTTCTAATCAAAGATTCTTTTTAACTAAAAATGGATACAATTCCCGAATGTTAAACGCAATTATGTGAATCCAGATGTAGTGGAGGCACTTTAACATAGCTCGGAGTCTTAACCTCGTAGGCTTTGCTACGTGACTCGTTGAAAGAATTCCTTATTATTTGTCGAGTCAGAGTTATAAAATATATGCTCGATTTGAATTAAAGATCTGATTCTTTCTAATCAAAGATTCTTTTTAACTAAAAATGGATACAATTCCCGAATGTTAAACGCAATTATGTGAATCCAGATGTACTAAAGGCACTTTAACATAGCTTCGAGTCTTAACCTCGTAGGCTTTGCTACGTGACTCGTTGAAAGAATTCCGTATTATTTGTCGAGTCAGAGTTATAAAATATATGCTCGATTTGAATTAAAGATCTGATTCTTTCTAATCAAAGATTCTTTTTAACTAAAAATGGATACAATTCCCGAATGTTAAACACAATTATGTGAATCCAGTTGTAGTAAAGGCACTTTAACATATCTTCGAGTCTTAACCTCGTAGGCTTTGCTACGTGACTCGTTAAAGAATTCCGTATTATTTGTCGAGTCAAAGTTATAAAATGTGTGTTCGATTTGAATTCAAGATCCGATTCTTTCTAATTCCTACAGGTCTCTTAACAGTATTGATGTTGCTTTTCATCACGTTTCACAATGTAAAACTGACCGTACATTACGTAGTAACCACAGGAGGTACTGAGAAGTACGAAACCCTCAATTTGAACTACCACTAAGCGGTCATATATCAAAAGAATTTTCTCACCCGACGATACTTAACGCCCGCCATTTTGTTATACGAAAGTATAACCTGAATAAGAGTAATAACCTGATTTATTATATTGTATTTCACAGTATAAATTGATATTAATCAATTATTTGTATTGTTCGTCTTATTGATTCCAAGAATTCAATGTTTTCTTTTAATTAAAATGTGCTAAAACGCTATTATAATTACTTTTAATGTCTTAAAAATTCTCAAAATATATCGATAGTTAACCGAAAACATGGGGTTGTTAATTGTACACGTTGTATACACAATTTACATTTCAAAGTTTCCTTTACGCACGCCTATCGACTCCCCAACTTCTCAACTATTTAGTTAATATTCAGCTCATTATAAATGAACAAAGGGGTTCCAAATGAAATAGACCTGTACAATTTACAGATACAATGGATTGCTTTGGGCAAACTAAAAACATGATACCAACGGGTCTTGTTTGGGTATTGAATTTTGATCAAGAGGCTTGAGGCATGCATTTATTGACAAATGCGTTCTGATCGGAATCGCATTTGTGAAAAGGAGGCCAGAAAGCAATTGAAAACGTTAATTTGTGCGTCTTTTTTCCGATTTATTAATCTATTGTAATTATGCTCTTACTTTTACATACGATATTTTTTAATATTTTAACCTTTTTGGGAAGATAAATTACCGTATAGTAAACGGTATGTGGACCCTTTGTAAAAAAATGTTACCTCATAAAATTACGCAGTTATCTGACACAAAATGGACGTTTGTATGATTTGGGTACGGGACTTCCTATTTGCTATCATTTGTTGCGTTGTCTCCCTTCCTAAATAGGAGAAGGTAGGGAGTATATCATGTTGAAACATTCTGAGGACACTAAATTATAACGTAATAGACGCAAGAATATAAAATGGAACATTTAAAACATGAAAACGATGACAATTGAAGCTCACGAGGTTTATAAAATTTCGCTAACATTCAACAAGTAATAAGTCTTGTCTTGAATATTAACATCCGTAGTCGCTATACTATGAGTTCTCACAACGCACAGGCCTCTATAAACCTATTCAGAGACGATACTTGAGTGACGGTTTGTCACTTGGCGTTTAAATTAACTAAACCATAAAAACGTAATCTAAAGAGAAAAATGCAAAACCTAAATGGCGGTTCAACATTCCCTTATAAACAACATGAGATAATTGTAATAATTAAAGATTGATATAATGTTTTGTATTACTTACGGCGACCTAATAAAACCATGTACGTTGTCACTGAAATTTTGCTTAATGACATAATAAGTTAATAATTGCTTTGGGTATATTGTCTTGTTTTAGGTCTTAATAATCATTTTTTATAGTGCAGGATCCCTGGTACAAGTTTCATCTTTAATACTAACGAGCTGATTTTTCATGAGCTTCCTTTTGAGTAGACGCTCAATATTTTTCCTTATTGTAATGTTGGTAAATGCTTCAAGCTACTTAATAGGGTAGCAAGGATAACATATTTTGATTTGATGAAAAAAAAACAAAATATTACTTACCGAATATTCTTCTTCTTTGTTAATTATTGAGATAACTAAATAATATGAGAAAGTATTTGTCCTACAAAACATAAAGGTTTAAGTATTTTTTTTATTTCATCAAATCAAAATATTTTGTCTACAATACTGTAATCATTATTATATTGTAAGTTTAGCTGTAAGGAACAATAGATAAATAAAAAAAAAATAATAAATCCATATATTATCTATACATAATATATTCATATACAAAAGAAATTCTATCCACGAATTCTTTTTAAATGATTGAAACCAACTTACGAGACGAGAAGTAGCCATTGGTAATGTCATCAATATCCCTCAGCCACGGCCTGGTTTTAGTACTTTCCGAGTGCGACCCGAATTAATTAATCTAACATACGCCAATGTACGTCGTTTTTGTGACACCTATGCTATCAGTGATTTGTGAGTAATATAAAAATATACACCATCTAAAAACCTCATCATAGAACCGTAGAACGTTATATAAAAACTCAGTAAACAAATTATATACTTTATAAGTATAGATTAGGATTTTTTTCTTTACTTAATTATTTTTTTGGTTACATACAATAATATTATGTTTCTTCGCTAAGCATCTTGTGTTTAACTATCGAAGGTGTGCACTTGTGCATTATAGTTTATATAAAATATATAATTAAGTACTTTGTGTAAGTAACAATATAACATCTGTATGGTGAACCTTAATTAATAAAAATAAAAAAAAAATAAATAAGTTTGGGTGGAAATTTTTATCCTTCCTAACGATTGCTAAGATTTGAACAGTAGCAATAATATCAGATTCAAATTTACAGTATCACATCAGACTTACGAAATAGAAAACTATGAAAACTAAAATAATATTGACACATTTTTATCTATAAAAAAGGTATATAAAGTTTCCCAAGCATATAACAAGTATCCCATTATTTTTTTATCTTTGACGTCAAGTTATTTCTTGCGTGAATTGAAATATTTTCGCATTTATAATATTAAGTAGCATAGTGAAAATGTTTTTAATTAAATTTTATGTTTTATTTCAGCTAATTTCAGATTTCGAAATACACACACACAATTACTGTCGATGTCATCGTAAATGAATTAATTAACGTTCTATAATATTTTCTTTTGTGAATTACATCCAATTAATGAACCGTTGTTTGATTTTGAAAGGTTCTTAAAGATCTGTCGCTTTCTTGTACATCAAAGTGACATTAAACAAAACGCCAACAGCATCTAATTACCAAATATAAACGAAGAATAGATGTTAAAATCGTTCAAAATCTATTTATTCCTTTGAAACCAATATAGGATATATATAGCCTTCCTTGATTACTGGTATATCTAACACAAAAACCTTTATTCGAATCGGTCCAATTGTTCCTGATATTTGTGTCCAAACAAACACTTAAGCCTTATATCATTAGTATATATAATGTATTACATAATGCAGTCACAAAGCAGAACATTTCCTTCAATTCTTATAATTTATTTTTACCCAACGTCCATTCCACGTCCTATTAATCAAACGATAAATCTTTTTAAAAGCAACCGCTATTAGAAGTCCACAAAATGAATATTCCATTTCCTCAAAACATAAAAAGAAATTAATTCCCGCTTCCATCTAATTAAATATTAAGCAACGACAATAAAATGATATACACAGCATATTTTATTGGCCACTCCATCTAATAAAGAAAAGTAGGACAAAGCTACAATCTACCTGATCCTATTTCTCTTTGATGTCGAATATAACATGTAGTGACCCCCTATAAACGGTTTATCGGCAATAAGTCCTCCATATCTGAGATTGTGGAGGTTATACCACTCATATTATATTTGTATTTATTGGATTACTGCTGTCTTCAATTTTTTATGGGAGTGGAGGATGGATTAAATATTAGACGCGAATAATAGAAAATATTTTCCTGAAGCTGTATTTGTATGTTGTAAGTAAATATTACTTATATGTAATAGAGAGTGCGTCTAATGTTAAGTCTAAGTTTTTCATTTTCTCGCAAATTTCTATGTTTTCAATCGACTAATCACTATCTTACAACATTCTTCGGAATTTGAAAATGCTTCTATAAATTGTTTTTTAAAATGTTCTAAATTGCAATATTAACTACGTTAAACAATCGAACTATTATAATAATCGTAAATTAATTTCAAATTTTGTAAAATATATTCATAGGCTACGGTCAGTCACTTATCATCAGGTGAACCGCATGCTCCGCTTGCCTGCTGTATCATAAAAAATAAAAAAATCAACTTAACTGCAACTACTGAACGAATTTAGATGAAATTTAGTATATAGACAGGCTGTTAGTTAGATCAAGTAATATTATTCCTTCTATTGATCTATACACCCCCAAATTAATGTGAGCGAAGCTGTGGAGTGTAGCCTAAATAAATTTCTTTAACGGAAATTCCCACTTCATAAAATGTCATTTAAATTAAAGAACTTCGTTAAAGCGATCGAGAAGCTAAAAATAATATTACCCCGGCGCGATTGCAAGCAAAGTTGACGAGTATGAGATTGCAAGTTAAACTTTTAACGATCCGATCGATAGTTTGTTAAATTAAGTCATCCATCGCAACTATGGACTTATAAATTATTTATCTTCCACATTTAACGCCTATGTTGATCTATAATGGAGTGGGATTCAGAAGTCCTTTTAAAAAAACAAAAATATATAAAAAAATCTTATGTTCAATAATGATAAGTGTCCACAATGAAGTCTTAAATGATAAGTACATTAATTTGAACATGCTTACGTATCGTGACCACGTTTTCGAGAAGCAATACGGTCTTATAATAGACAGAAAGAAAAGACATAACCGATTGGCAAGAGAGATACAAAAACATATTAAAATCGCTATCCTTACTTCCTTACGAATACATCGTTACTTAAAGAATAATGCGAAAGTAACTCTGTATTTCTCTTCTTCACGCCTAAACCACTGGACCGATTTAGATAAAGTTTTTCACAGAGATTGTTTGAAACCCGAGAAAGGACATAGGATAGCTTTCTCGGATTCCACAAGAATGTGGGGTGTACGCGAGTTACAGCGGGGTAATGCTAATATTAGCTATATTCTCTAAAAAAAACATTATCACTCAGTCAAACCTAAAATAAAAACCCCAAGACTTATTCTCAGTGGCTCTTATTTGAGAAGGTATGTAATACGGGTGTATACATTTGGAAACACCATGTCATTCTAAAAGTAAGTCGTTCAATATCTTTAGAGACAAAAACAGGGAAGTAAAACTGAATTCAAAATAATTTGAAAGGCGGAAGCGTGCATCCCACGTGTGAAAATCGTTGGATAATATTTATGAATACAACAAAAGCAAGAGGCTTTTTGCCAATTTAACTGAAGGATTATAATCCATGGGAACATTTGAAATATAATAAAGGTCTATTTAACCTGCTATAACAGCTCATCTGTGTCTCTCGTAAACGATTAAATTAAATATTCAAATAGGAATGCCAGAACTACGAGTATAACCGTATCAATGCCATTATTTTAAGATTAAGCTAAATGTAAATATTTCGATATGATAACGACCCAATGTACGGCTAAAGTTGTTACACACGTAACAGAGATTACAATAAGCTTTTCTCCTTTTCTATATAAGATTCAGAAAAATATAAAAAGATTTAAAAATATTTTTTAAAACTTTAATCCAAGTCTACAAAGATAGCGTACTAGGCAACCATAAGTCACGCAGACGCGCAGTTTGAGACCGCAAATCTCCGTCAGCCACCGTCTTGCGGCTTAAGCAGATTGCCATATGAGACATGGTTTATTCATTTTACAAGGGTATTATCTTTCACATCCATCATATACTATAGAATATTTTTCTGTAAGTTTGTACATATTTTACAATGCTGATCAATTTAAACTATGACGTTGGAACCTTTGTCTTATTCGAACATAGCAAGGCCTCCTCATTGCAGTTGGCCTAACTTATAAGTTCGTTGAAAGAATTAAATTCCTAGATTATAATATCTTAAGCGCTAAGTTTTATATTTTTCAAAATTAAAACCCTTTTTTAAAACTTCACTCCAAGTCTACAAAGATAACGTACTAGGCAAACATAAGTCACGCAGACGCGCAGTTTGAAACCGCAAATCTCCGTCAGCCACGTTCTTGCGGCTTAAGCAGATTGCCATATGAGACATGGTTTATTCATTTTACGAGGGTATTATCTTTCACATCCATCACTCACGGAAATGTTATTTTTTAACTTTGAACAAAATTTCTCCCAATATTGATCGATCTTAACTTGTTGGAACCCTTCTCATACATCACAATTAACAAATTTAAGTTGATTTTTTAAGTACATATAGTCTTTTTAGAGTACGTGTAAATTTTAGTTAAAAGTTAAAACAATAGGCATGAGGTATTTTTTATTAATTACACTCATTTAAAAATAAAACGTCATCATCGACATACTATTCCTGTGATCACAAATACATCCAATTTAGGCGTAAAAGTGAAAAAAAATCATATAAAATACTTAATACTGTCAGTTAACCCATTTAAAATTCATTGTTAGTCTGTAAACTTTGAGATGAGTCCGCAATTCGTGTGCATTTCCGAGCCAAAACTTTCTTGGTCAAAGGGCAATGCACTAAAGTTCTGTAATAAATAACATTTAGCGACGATTCAATTTCAGATTAGTTTATTAAATGTATGAATTTGAGTCGGTTGAAATAAAGTAATATTTTTAGCCGTGTAAAAAAACCTTGTTAAATTGAAAATTGGTAAAAGCACAGATTTTGAATAGATTTCAAAAATAATTCTACGTTTGAATGTGAGGAAATTGGTTCAATTTTTTGACAAAAGTTATTATAGTTTATTTATAGTATTCTTGAGGTTATTTCTCGTGAGTACTTTCCATATTTAATGAAATACTATGTAAAGGATTTTAAACGCGGTTTTTATACATCATTATTAACTCGACGAGAGACGTGAGATAACAGTTGTCTTCATTAGCGTTTCAAAAATTGTACAACTGCCTCCACCTATTTCTATAAAAACGGTATCTAGAAAATTGGCTTGAATCTTTCAAAATTGACTTACAGTGTCTTTTTCTTTTTTTGGTATGCTTGACATTGGGTTTTAAATTTTAGAGAAGTCCTAGATGTTAGAAAGTCTCAACAACTGTAGGCGACTTCATGAATCCTTCCTATATACAGTTTGAAAATTACCAGCTTAACATATATGAAAGGCATGAAAGGCAATCTTAAAGCGAGCTTCAATTAACACTATGTACGATTCGCACAGGAAGATTCAACAATTATTAAGACCCGTGAAAAGTAATATTCCTTTACAAGATGTACGCCTAACAGCAAAGTACGCCGATAAGTTCAAAAAACATTCAGGAATAAAACATAGGAACTACACCAGTTTTGTCCAGGTTAAGAAAACTAAAGAAAAAGGAAATGTCCAAGAACAATTGAAGATGAATGCTAAAGAAACCACGGGACTCATAATAGGATAACTTGCTAGCGCTAACCAACTTTTATAATTTAAGAATGAAAGAAAACCGGTGGAAGTTTACAATGAACTAATTTAACTAGTGTTCTGATTTTAATTGACTTTGGAGAAATCGTTTGAATTTGCAGAAGACATGCAAATGGTGATTATAAAGCAAACCTATTATTAGCATAACTATTTGAAATTAGTAGGATTCAAAAATCCGAATCATGACCATTAATGATAATTTGATTAGTTTGATTAATAAATCAAAGAAGAGAGAAGAAAATGAAGACTCCGTCTTTCTTTTGCATGTACGTTATGCTAAAAACATTGATTCCTTAACTAACTTAATATGGTACAAATACTACTCTTAGCTGTGACTGAGCGGTGTCGCGACCGCGTAAACTACAAACCACTGAAAAAGGACCTTTGAAACGGTCCGAAGACGTCGAGCTTAATCCGTGTATAATACTGTGTCTAAAAACCGAGAACATTATAACCAAATGCACAATGGCATATAGAATCAATAAAAAACAATATGCCTCTGAAATTGACGGATATAAATTGCAATCTGAAATTAACACTCAACACTAAATTGTGTGAATTCAACAGCCAAGGCAGCTTTGTACACTATTATTGAATTTTACTTCATATTCAAATGGAATACAGAACTTAATAATAAATAAATAAATAAATAAATCATTTATTTCCAATAATATTTTTACATTTTAGATTATGTCGCCCAGGCTCCTGACATAGTATAAACTGTTTTTCAGGAACCTGTGCCTTCCATTTTTACCTCTTAGTCTATATTGGAAATAACGTACTATTGTAATTATACAAGGAAAAACAAATAGTTACTTAACAAAATTAGTAATAATTAATGTAGACAATTTTAATTTAGACATTTAGCATTGTGCGTACAATTAAATAAAAGGTACAAAAAAATAATGTGGTGTGTGTGTGTGATGTAGGTGGATGTGTGTATGAGAGTGTGAGAGTGAGTGTTTAAATAGTATATTAATTTTTAAGATTGAAACGTTTATTGTATAATTAACTTAGATTTTAAATTACTTACATTGGTGCTTTTTCAATAAAAAGAACGAAGTAATCTATCTTCATTATTTAAAAGTTTATTTCATCATTTCATTAGATTCAAATAGGTTTAATCAATACATGTAAAAGTTGTAAAATTCAATATAATAACAATAAAATGTAAGTAACACTTAAATATAAAATGTTTAAAATTTGGAATAACCATTAAAATAATGAGAGTGTGGAACAGGTACAGGTTCATTTTATATGATTTTATCATTATATATTAATTCTTCGGTCTCTGTAAAGTCAAGTGACATTAGCCAACGAGCTACTCTATATTTAACTTGGTAATTGCTCAATCCTGTAATGTTTTCGGTTTTATTAAAGCAGTTATATAATTTCGGAGCAAGATAACGATATTGGGACCGTTGTTCTCCTAGAGTTTATGTTCGATCTAACTGGTGCGTCTTTACGATGGAATCGCTTGATGCACTGGGAAATAAACAGTTTACGCGCGCTTAGTACTTGTGCAGTTTCGAATAGAAGTGTAGTTGGATAAAGAAAGGGTAGTTTTAGAGAAACCTTTAACAGAGCCCTTAAGGCGCGTTCTACTTCAATAAAGTGAGTCTTCGCTGCCCCGCCCCAAACTGTTACACAATATGTGAGAATACATTCGCCCAATGCCTTATAAGTTTGTATAGTAAGTTTAGGGGTCGCGATGTCTCTTAATATTTTAAAAACTACTATAAGTCGTCTTAATCTTTTTCCAACATGCTTAATGTGGTCTATCCAACTCAGCCTATCATCTATGTGCACTCCCAGATATTTTATTACAGACTCTTTCTGGATAACTGGACAACTACAGGCACATATCTTAGCGATTGTGCGGTTGCAGGGAAAAATGTGTAGCCTTAAATATTTATTTTCGGGAGGTTGCATTGCAAGGGTCTTACTAAAACACAAATACTTGGTTTTTTCCGTATTCAATGTTAGTAGACTATCTTCTAACCATGAGCTGATGACTTGGAGACCATGTTCAGTTCTGTTAAATACCTGATTCCAGGTTGTACCTTTAAATAATATGGCAGTATCATCAGCGAACATGGTGAGCTTACCACCCTTAGTGTCAATAGAGCACAGGTCATTGACATAGACCAAAAAAAGAGTTGGGCCCAACGTGCTACCCTGCGGCACTCCGTATTCGCATTTATTTTCTGCACTTAAATTGTTGTCAATGCGAACAACCTGTACTCTATCCAAAAGATAGCTTGTAAACCAGTCATGGGGAGTACCTCTGATTCCAGCACATTGGAGTCTTGATAAAAGAATCGGTATGGACACGGTGTCAAATGCTTTTTGCAAATCAAGAAACACCCCTATGCATTTATCACCTGTATCCAACCATGATGTAATTTGAGTAGTTACATGAAGAGTTGCGTCTTCTGTCGACTTGCCGTGCCTAAATCCAAATTGGTTTGGGTGTAATATATTAAATTTCTCTAAAAATTTAACCAATCGTTTATTAGCACATTTTTCTAGTACTTTGGACACAACACTTAACAGACAAATGGGTCTGTAATTACAGGGAGATGATAATAGAACCATATTCTATAGATATCGGTTATAATTTGGTTTTAAGTTTCCTCTTTGCAAAGATTAATTAATACCGGAATAATGATTTACATATTACGCTGGGGAGTAGGTAAGCTTTAGAAAATGAATTTTAGATTAATCTAGTCGATTTCATTGTATTATAAACTAGCTGCACCCCGTGGTTTCACCTGCGTAACTTCCGATGCCGTGGCAACTCCAGGATTAAAAGTAGCCTATATAATATTTTGAACCCTTAGTTGAGTGAGTTTCATCATAATCGGTTTTACAGTTTTTGCGTGAAAAAGAAACAAACATACATGCATTCATCCTCCAAACTTTCGCATTTATAATATTAGCAGTACCTATCTATAAAAAGAAGTAATTAGATGTTAGAAACAAATTCAACGTAGTAAAAGTAAACGATACATTTTTTGCAAAGGCTTACAAAGTTTTATTATAAAAGACAGGAAAAATTATCTTCCTTTAAAAGCTCCTGAAACTTGACTACCCAACCTGTTTATAATAATTCTAAGATTTCAAAGACATTAAAACATCTCGTTCAATAGATACGTGCATAACTGAATCGAAATTCGAATAAAAAGTGTACGAAACGAGCAACCAACTGAAAAAATGTTGGAAATTCATATTTGCTTATCTGGCATGAATTGGAAAGTAGTCATCGCGGATATGACGTGAGCTCGTTCTGAGGCCAATATTAAAAATGTACGCGGATATACGGAAAAAGGCATTCGGCCCGGTCGAGTACTGCTTTGGGATATGAGCTGTGCATTTCGCTTTGCCCTATTCCCTATTCGTGACTTTCAGCTTTTCAGTTAGTTAAAACTTTCTAAATTATTCTCGAATGTGGTATTTCGCTCGGTATTGCCGATTTAGGATTTCATCGCTGGTGTTACGTAAATTCGAAATTTCGTTTTGGATAATGTTTTCTAGGAAATGTTTTCGAGTAAGGTGTAATTTAAGTTAAATTGCTGTCATAAAAGGTGGTGTATATGTTTGTGTTCAAATTTATGCTAGTAATGCTTGCCACTTTGTTTGTTTAGAAGGGATAAATTCCAAGCCACAGCAATTTTAAAAAATGTAGTGCATTTATAAAACAACAATATCCAGACTATATCTTCTTATGATTAAGGTAAGCTACTCACGCGAGCGCACGTGGAACTGCGGAGTGCAGAATGTACTATCATACACTTCTTACATTATTAATACAACCATCACTACATAATATAAACGAATTCACCGCGATTGTTTGTTCCTTTGTGATGTTCCCTTTAAAAAAATTAATATATATTTTATAAACTGTACCTTTTTACCTTATCTTAAAGTTAAACTTTTACATGTTTTTTATTCCCATGCTAAGATGATTCCAATTTATTTTATAATTTGGCACTTTAAGGTCTGCCTCAAATTATTAAATATTAAAAGGACTTATTTAAAAATATATGTCTAGTTCGGGTGAAGAGATACTCGTACATCTTTGAACTAAATTCTCGATATTTTTTTTTTCATTTATAATATTTCAGTCAAAGAAACTTAAGGTTCATTTTACTTTGAACCTTCAGGAGTTCTAACGCTTCTCGAAGCTTTTCGAATATACCGATTTTCTCTTCTATCTCCCAGCATGAATATGTATGCTATAAGGTGTTACACGGCCCTTGACCTTTCGCCTTCGACGTTACTACATAACCTTCAATATTAATGTCATACAGCCTCAAACTAAGCTAAAACTACGCCCGTTTTCCATCAGATTATATCATTTAATTGAAAACTTTGCACACTTCAGGATTACCTAACTCTGCTGTCGCTTCTGTTAATATTAAGTTTCATATAACTCGTTACTTAAACTAGCTGGTAATTATTATTAAAGTGAAGTCCCCCCTCCTCTAATGGCGCATGGGGCGGATTATAAATCCGCTTCACTTATTATTTTTTATTTAGAGGCATGTAAGTGCATTCTATTCCTTACCAGATCGATATTTTTTTCACTTCACCACCGTGATTCGAACCCAGAACCTCTCGGTTGCAACGCCTAATGACTGAACCAACGTGGCGGTCAATTATTATTAAGAAGAAAATTCTACGGATGTTGTGTTGACTGCCTTGTAACATATAAGAATGTTTCATGTGATTTTGTTAAAGGTAAACCATACATTTTGAGACATTATTTGCACTATCGACATAGAGAATACTAGCTCATCCGCGCGGCTTCGCTCCCGTAACATAATATTATATACTATATATTTTCCGGGATAAAATATAGCCTATACGGATTCGGAAGAATCCCTCTAAGTAATGGAAAAAGAAATTTTGAAATCGGTCCAGTAGTATTTGAACCTATTCAATACAAACATACAAAGGTTTCCTCTTTATAATATTAGTATAGATTTGTCGAAAACTAACAAAAACATTCATACTTACGGGACTGCAGCGTACATCTATTAAAAACGTGGATCGTTGAAGAGAACTTTCAAGACAGTACACATTGTAAAACTACTTACCAAGATAATACGTAATATCTATCTAAATAATAGCTAAGAGCACGGGAATTCTCTCAAAGTGCCGGCATTATGCAATCGCACGCAGATTTCCCTACAATTTTCTTGAACACACCCATTTCGTGCAACTTTTACAACTTAAAAACATTTTAGTTGGAAACATTGGTATTGTTCCTCGCATTTCTGAGTAAATGTGTAGTTTAAATGCTTAATTATTCACAATACAGCTGGTTAAAATGGTTCATTTAATTCCGGTCTTCTATTATGTTGCATACTTGTGTGAAGAACTTTCGTAATTATTACCTTATAATAATGTTTTCACCAGTATTCATTCAAACACACCTATTATTGGTGAATAGAGTAGGTAATAGTGTTATTATTTACATTGTTATTGTATAGTCAAATAAAATAAATTCGCTAATATTACTAACACGATCGGATTTCTTTCTTAATGCTGTCCTTCTCAAATGCTATTCAGAGTGACTAATTTATATTGTCCGGATAAATAAGCCAGTCTGAATATAATAGTAGTTGAATTCAGTAATTAAGACAATAATTATTTAACTAATTAATGCAATAATTTACTCGCTAATTTAACTTCTGTATTAAAGTTAAAGTTTCAGTATCCCTTCAATGCGAAATAATATTTTAAGCCAAGTCTAAGATTTTCAATAATTGATATTTAAGTCAGTAATAACTACAATAATGGGATATTATTTTTAGGATTAATACGACTAATATTTCATTTTAAACTACTGCAATAAAAAAATTTTTCTATTATAAAACCATATTACCATCACTATATTAATACAACAAAGAGCAGAAATAAAACCTCCAGCATTGTCTAGGGTATATAAAGATAAGACCTAACCCATCTTGGTAGTGCTTAGTCGAGCAGATAGTGTCTGAATAACCCTAAGGGACATTTCTGACACCGACCTTTTTTTGACCGAGCGTTTCAGAGTCTAGATGGCCGGGTGGTTGTGTGTTTGTAAGTTTGTATGTTTGTAAGTTTGTATGTTTGTATGTGAGTATAATATAAAAACCTTGTTCGATGATAAATTGAGTATCGTGTATCCGATTTTGATAAAATTTAATAGGAAAATAGAATAGAATAGAAAACACTTTATTGCACACAGACATAGACAGAAGATACATACATGAAAAGAACAGAATATAAGTGCAAGTAGGCGTAAAATAGTTTACAAAAGAAAATGTCGAGTTTGAAGATAAGCGTAATAGGTGGGGCAACGAAGATAGGGGGGGTGAAATAGGCGAAAGGAATTGATTTATACTTTACAACGCGAGGTCCAGCTCGGGGCGAGCCGCTAGTTACATAGGAGCTGTATTAAAAAGATGAAGTAATGTACTTTTAATAAAAGTGGTAAAATGCAATAATATTGTACAGATTTACTCTGGCCAAAGCCAGGGCTCTCATCCACAAAAGACTTAAATGAAATCATTATAAAATTATTTGCACTCAAAATGCCCAGACAATATAAATTAATCTCTGAATATCATAGTACCCTAATTTAGTAGACTTAAGCGACTATAAATGATTCATTAATTTATTCGCTAATTTAACTTCTGTTTTGAAGTCTTTCAATTTATTGTAACTAAAATTTAATTTTAAATATTTTTACAGGTTATTCGATGTAACATTTAATGAAATACTATTTAAGATATATATTTTTTGTAAAACAGTAATGTCTAAAATTAAATAAAATATCATAGGGGACACCAAAATGTTTAGGATAATACAGAACAAATAATAATTAAATATACCGCTTCCTTTTTCTCAGAACCTTATTACGTGAGCATAGAAAGGCGATAAGAAATCTAATGAAAATAAGAGGTAGAGCGTACCACGTACAAAATAATCCTGTCAAAAAAAAAATACAATTCGGGAACGACACTCCCTGAAATCAATAACCAATAAAATTGGACAGCATTATAGGGTAAACGCACAAAGTCGCGCCACATGAACGTGACTGACATATTCATGAATTCATGGCCCTCCACATAATAGACAATTTTTCCCCAATATTCGCGTGTCTGCTCTTTTAATGGCCGAAATTGAAATGCAAATGTGTGTCCCTTTTGATATTCCGAACCAAATTCAATGTTGTTAATGGAGTAACGTGTGAAATTATGTTGTAAATGTCGAATTTATCTTATTCAAATGTTCGGTTGAGTTGAGCTTCAATTATTACATAACATTTCGTGCCAATTTATTCTATTGTTAGTACAACTGCGATGTTTTCTTTTCTTTTTTGCACAATTAATTCAGATAACATATTATACGATATATTATTTATAGATATGAAAGGAATTAGTTAGACTTTTAGTTTGTAATTTTTCAAATAAAATTGTTTGTTATTCCTTTTAAAATTTCGGTATATCTAGCACGTGTGTATATTATGTGCGTTGCATATTTTTAACTTTTCCAAAGCAAGCTTGCATACAATAGATCAAAATATTTCTAGAAAACATAAAAAATACATTAAATACTTTTGAAATAAGCATCTACTAATAATATAAAGTTGAAGAGTTTGTTTATTTCGATGTTTTTGAAGGATTTAGGGTACATAATATGATACGGGAACGAAGATACGCGGAACAGCTAGTCGTTAAAATATATATACAAGTGTCACCGGTATTAATTACTCCACAAACTAGGTTATAGCATAATTTGCAAATGGAATTTAATAATTTTAATTGAAGTCATGTCAATACATTCATTTATTATTCTGAATAGATTGGATGATCACACTGCATTCAAGCCGAATTATTAGATAATAAATTTCATCATAACGGGTTTTAATCATTATATCGGTATCCCGAAGGATTTCATTATTATTAGGTATAGATTTATTATTACTTATGCGGGCTGTTTAGTTACTGTATATAAAAACAGATTGAGGAAATAATTATTTTAGTAACCTTATAATCTTTCCATACTTTACCATGTTTTATTGATATAACTACTTACTTTGCCTTAAACATATCACGATTAAAACGAAATGTACAGGTATATTATGATCAAATTATGTTTATTATGTTACAGCAAGCAAGCGGAGCATGCGATTCATCTGATGTTAAATGACTGGCCGCAGCCCATGAACATCTACAACATCAAAGTGTCTCAGAAGCCTTACCGGCTTGAAGGAAGGAGAGGGGCTTATCCCCTCTCCTTCCTGAGTCCTCTCCTTGATCCCTCCATCAATGGTGGGCAATTTGTGAAAGGAGTAGAACAGGAAGGGCGAGGGATTGGATGGGAATATAGGCTTTCGGGCCCCCGCTTACCGTACGAAACATAGTGCAATACTGTTTCACGCCCCTCTTTCGCAGGGGAAGTGGTAATTACACCGTTGCCAGCTTGGCCCAATCGTGCAAAGCTCGACTTTTAATGCTGAAGATATTATGCAGCAGAACAACCCTCTGTCCCATCTTACAACACCTACGGGTAGAAACGGGGTGACACATGTATTCTAACCCGTCGCCACACGGGAAAAATATAATAAACTGCACTAGTATACAGTGAAAACAATCCTTATAACCTTTCAAAAGATTACTAGAACATTTCAAACTGTACTTTAAATTAGAGAATCTCACATTTCTTTAATAAAGCAAGTCTGAAAGTGAGCGGCTGTGGGTGACGTGCAATACAACAGACCTTTTAATGTACTGAGTGTTATTAAAAACTGCGCTTGTTTCATTTAGTTTTACTTAGAAAATACATTTTGAAATACTCCTTAGGCGAGCCGCACACACAAATTTTAAAGCTGCTGGTGGGTGGAATAAAAATACGATTTTCTTAAAATTATGTATTTCTAGTTGATATATGCAGTTATACTACATGGTAATTACACTATTTTGAATTGTTAGTTTCGCATTGGGTAAATAACCTGTAATGGCATGAGAAAATTAGAAATAAATAAATAAATAAATCTAAACCTAAAATTATGTAATCGCCTTACATCCGACACTGCCTGGTCAGCGATATCGCGCCGTGGCATCCATTAGACAGACGCTTTTTCAAATTAAACTATCTGCCTATTACACCGTAGCGTTATATAACACATGCAATAATATTGATAATAAGCTACTGTATTTACAATGATATTGTGTGTGTGCGACGTAAATTGCGGTATTTTTGTATGCAATTATGATTATTGGCAATCTTTGGATATTTTTGTTTGTGTGCGACTAGCCTTACATTTCAACGTTGTAGGTTTATTAGTAGAAGCAATAGTATATAATGATAGAAGCTAGTATCAAAAGAGGGTATAAGAATCCTACGAATATTATTTTGTGTGTCAATCACGCCGCAAAGACTAAACGGATTTTGTTGAAATTTTGTATACTTACAGGTTATGAATCAGGTAATGTTATAGGATTTTATTGATTTAAAAAGCTGGAATTTAATGCAAATGAAGTTGGCAGAAGCTAGTCTATACTAACGTTATAAAGAGTAAAGATTTGTTTGTTTGTTTGTCTCCGAAACTACAGAACCGATTTTGATGAACTTTTGTACAGATTCTTTGAAACCCCAAAAATGACATAGGATAATTTTTATACCGAAAATCCTACAACAGGATATATACGTGGGTGAAACCGGGAGCTCAGCTTGTTTCAAATTAATTGTGTAGAAACATTTTAGACTACACTTAATTAAGAGAATCTCAGGTTACTTTATTAATAAAGTGAGTTTGCAAGTGAGCGTCTGTGGCTGACGTTGTTAATCTTACACTACAACAGAACTTTTAATGTGCCGAGTGTTATTAAAAACTTCGCTTGTTTCTACGGAAATGCGACCACATTTTAACTTACAAATATCTGAAAATAAAATAGGTTTTAAAGGATTTTATACGCGGATTTTTTTTTTTCGTGTTGCTAGAACACGTGTGTCACCCAGTTTTACCCGTGAGTGTCGTAAGAGGCGACAGAGGGTAATTCTGCTGCTCAATCTTCAGCAATAAAAGAGTGGGAGCCGAGCATTGCACGAAGCATTGAGCATTGAAGTTATGCGAATAAAACCACGGGGCACGGCTAGTTACATAATATATTATTGTTTTAACTTACAAATATCTGAAAATAAAATACTTTTTAAAGGATTTTATACACGGATTTTTTTTTCTGTGTTGCTAGAATACGTGTGTCACCCATTTTTACACGTGAGTGTCGTAAGAGGCGACAGAGGGTAATTCTGCTTCACAACATCTTCAGCAATAAAAGAGTGGGAGCCGAGCATTGCACGAAGCATTGAGCATTGAAGTTACGCGAATAAAACCACGGGGCACGGCTAGTTACATAATATATTATTGTTTTAGCTTCATTTTTCCCAAATCGATAGCTAAGTTTTCGAATACACATCATATTAATATAATAAATGACATTGTGTATTGACATTAAAACCGAAAAAAGTACAACCAAATACAAATATAAAAGTAGGAGAAAAACATTTATTTTCTCGTATCACTTGTATTCACGCTGACCCACGAGTATGATTAATGAACTCGATAAATTTACAATTCCATATCTCTTTACGTTTGACGATAAATTTTATTTCGCTTTCCGTCTCGACCAGGTATAATCAAACTTTAGGCAGGGGTCACCAATTTTATTATAGGTCCGTTTAAAAAAATAACATGAACATTGCGGTCTGGAATGAAAAAGCTAACTGTACTACTTAAATATACACAATTTATAAGTGAAAAATATTTTATATTGTTAACACATGGTTCGCGTGAAAAAGGCCTGGATGAAGACCGCAGACCGTCATCTGGGATCCCCTGCTCTATGAAATCTAAGATCTGTACAACGTCTTTATTAATTAACTTAATAACGAATTTGTACAAAATTATCTACAAAGAACACACAATAACAAAGTGTCTTCGCCTTAATAGAGAAAATAAGTAGGGTGTTAATGAACATTTTCTTAATTATTCACAGTAGTTTATTTCAGTTAAAATGACTCGTAAGTCATATACACTAGACTAGATTGTAATAAAAAGATTTTATGTAATCCTGAAATTAAAAATAAAAAAATGGTAGACACCCATACTGGCCACAGATAAAACAGTACAGAAAAAAATATTTGATCACATTAAAGTTCGCTTGCTTTCGCCAATAGCTTCGCCCGCATAATAATGAATCATCCACTCTAACCTAAACCTTACATAGAGATAGATAGAAATCACACTTTCTATTGGTGGAAGCCACAGATAATACTATGAGGAAAGTATAAAATCCGTTCGGTACACTTTGAGTGAATCGCGACCGTTCAAAATGATTTGATATGAAATGTATCCAATGTGTTTTCATTGAAGATTAGAGAATAAAAGGCAAATGAAGTGCGGCCGAAGACGGGAGTGACGCCGAAAAGCAAATACAAAGTTCAAAAGCAAATACAAAAATGTTCGTCTAGTTTGACATAACACATCACATGGGCTTAGAAATTTTCAAATTTCACTCACACAAAGCCACGTGTAGTTAGCGTCACTCGAGTATTCGGAACACTCCATCTGCCTTTTATTCTTTAATCTGTGAATGAAAATTATTCTAAAATGTTAAAAAACATTTTCTAGTTTTACATAAATAATTAAACACATTAATTAAAAATAAAAATACACGTAATAGATGTTTTATAAGCTATGCGACATGCAGTATTCAAAAAGGGTTTCACCAAAAATCTTGAGTACCGTTGGTCTAGACAGTCTATAAACCTCACGTTTTCCAAAGTTAGCATTCAAATTCAAAACGTAGACGAGTATCGTATAAAGTGAAAAATTTCTTCTTTTCGTGCAAGTTCAGTAATCTCGCAAGTTAAAGTGAGTTCTAGCAGCAGAATACAGAATCAGCTATAGAAGTCATTTTTGTGTGTTATTTCAGTAGAATGCAATAGATTTAAATTGGTTTCAGTCTTTTGATAGATAGATATAGATTATAGAATGTACTTTATATGTACTTTGTAGTCATACTTCAATTCCCCTATATTAACTCTTCTTTTCTTGCAAGTTCAATAATCTCGCAAGTTAAAGTGAGTTCTAGCAGCAGAATACAGAATCAGCTAGAGACGTCATTTTTGTTTGTATATATTTGAGTAGAATACAATAGATTTAAATTAGTTTCAGTCTTTTGACCAGATAAAGAATATACTTTATACTTTGCACTGATACTTGATAGAATTGAATGTTACTTTTATTTAAAGAAAAACACATGTTTATACTTTCAACTCTACATTAACACTTTTTACAGTAATTATTTATTTAAGCACGACCGGTTTCGTACATCAACGTCAGGTAGTTAAAATTAAATAAGATTATTTTAATTTGAAAGTATAAAAATGTATTTTTCTTTAAACAAATAGAATAATAAAACGAGCCAAGCAATGTACTTAAAATGGTCAAATTTTGACATCGATATTCAATTGTTTCATTCCGTTTTGAATAGACATCTATTTTTTAACAACCCCTTTTTAATTTTAGGAATTCTAAAAAAAATATTTGTATTGTAAAGCGCCAAGAAGCCAAAATTCCAAGATGTTTAAAATCCTATCAGTATCGAGTATCGAATAAAAAACGACATTTTTATCAATCTTGTGACAATAATTATGCAAAACGGCATATTAACAAACTGTCAGAACTCAAAAGCACCGTTCAAGCAATTTCGACACTGTCCGCAAATTTAATAGAATAACTTTCAGTAAAAGCGCTTAAAAGTTTTAACCGCCATCTTTAACGGCAGCCGGCGTATCTAATGCCCACAGATAATAAATATATAATGCAGCGAGAAAACGGTCATTAAAGTAATGACTGTAATGAACCCTGTACGGAGAATATACGTGTTCCGATAAAGCGGTGTTTTCATTCGCTTGCCTCCATTCATTAAGCTGAAATTTTAACATTTTAGGTAATAAAGTGTTTACACATGCGAAATTAGGAAAATATATGAAGACTCTTTGAATTCTCTAAATATCAAGAGATAATGATATACTCATTAGTTCTCCACTAATAAAGTTTACCTGGAAGAGATCGCTCTAAAGCAATAGTAGCCTTTTATGTAAAGTATATTATAAGATTTATTAATTTTTATTTTAACTATAACTGAAATTATATTTTTATGTCTTTATACAAAAAGTTTTTCATTCATCCATTTCTTAAACTATTTTTGTTCATCAATTGAAATGGTATTTCAGAGTCGAAATTGCCCGGTAATTGTATATTATGTATGTAGGTATGTTTTATGTAAGTACAAAAAGTCCTTCCATTTTTGGCATATGAACAGCATGTGCTACTGTCTGATGAAACGCAAAAATGTTACAATGTATTAAGTTATTACAACTTAATATATGTAAGTTCTTAATAACAGGCGTCTTAATATCGGGAACGATTTTGAGAAATGGAAAACACGCCGGTGGGGAAATTACTCAATAGTCCGTAAAATAATATAATAGTATTATTTATCGAAAAGATATTAATATAATAACAGCAAAGTTTGAACAATATTTAATAAGAACAAACCCTTATTTCTTGTTAGAAGATAAACTCCACTAAAAGCCGGTATCACATTTCCGGAAATATTTTTCGTATAAACTACCGCTTTGATAGTTTCTATTAAATTCTATTATTACAGTATTTTCAAAGAAATATCTGTTTTGAAACGGTATGGACGATTTCATTTATTGGTTTTTCATTTAGGTCGAGTTATTATATATTTTAAGCTGAAGCACAGGTTATCTTTTAACAATATATTAGAAGTTATTTTGTTTTTACACGAGACAGTTTTTTAACACTTATTTAGATAAAAATATTGTAAAGGATCGCGTCGCTTATAATTTTTTTTTATATAATCGTATAAAGAACACGGGATTATATCTTTTAAAAATATTGAAGGCAACATCTACTTAAATTTTGCTCTATACTATATATATTTTATACATTTTAACCGACTTTCCAAAAAACGGTTATTTACATAACGATGTTTTACGCTACAGTTTTTTATTGGTGCCTGAAATCCACTTGCACAACAAACATACATCATATTCTATGACATATTGTTAGCCAAATTTAGCATTATGTAATATCAACATTAAATTTCAAAAATATTTTTGCCATACGATTTTTTTAATATGCAGGTCATATCAAGAAATTATGACATATGAATGGACGCCTACTTGCAAACATATCTTGCATGATATAGGAATAAACTCTGCAAAATATAGGAAGCCAAATTAAGCATGAATTAAATAGAAACTCTTAAACCCCTAACCTAAAAACTTGAAAAACATTTTATCCCCAATTTTGCGAAATATACAAAGCCAAATTTAGCAACTTTTCTATCGAAACAGCAACGTTTACTTAATTTTCACCCAAAATAGTTCTACCCTATGAATTTTTAACACCGCCCACACTCAATCAAGCGATAATGACATTTGGAACGTATCACGGTACTTCGGATCCAATCAGCACGGCTGTAAGTCACATTTAATATTAATCACAAATCCCTCCTCAATTAGATCCGACACTGAGGGCTTACCACGATACCCGATTGATTTTTGAGTGTAATCCTGTCAAATAGACCAGATTCGGGATTATGGTGATTTTTAATCCAGGTAAATTAATTGGTGGAACATGTCATATACATCCAATCTTAATTAATATTTAAAGAGGATTTTAATTATTGTAATGTTTGTTTGTTACGGATAAATTCAAAAATTACTTTATTTACAAATCTAAATTTTTATCTTGACTACATAATTGGCGCAGTGGATAGTGGCTGCAATGGTCTATTATTGCGCCGGGTTCGATCCCCACGAGTAAAAAAATATTATGTGATGATTGATGAACATGGAAATTTTCAACTATCTGAGTGTTCACTTATCTAGTATGTGTATCACTTATCTAGTTTCCATACCTTTTCTTAGTTTAACAATAAATGGCGTAGTGAGTTAAATGTCCCTGAATATATAATTAATTATTTTTCTAATTCTACTTACTTTATTATTAAATCCAAATTATATAATGAATAACTTGACGATATTAAAAGAAATATCTTAAATATACTTACGAAAAATATCAACAAATAAACCGAGATATAAAATTAGTCTATTAAAGTCGAATTACGCGCTGTAGCAACAATATTTATGAATCATAAACACGTGGTATAAGTTTATAGGTAATGTAGTTTTTTCCTGTTTTTCGTAAAAAATAATGTCATTGTTACGATGTGTATATTAAAAAAAGCACTTATAGCATTCATAATATCCCATCAAAACATAAATGTATAATTATCTGGGTTCCATATTAAATAATAAGTTGTTATACACTCCACAAACAACAGAATTGAGATGGGTGTTGAGTTTTCGGAATTTTTTTCAATAGTATTTATATATTTAGAATCTTTAACACAATCTATGAGTTACATTGATGACATTTTATTCTGAAAATACGTATGCGGGTAAAACAGCGCGTTCTAAACAATATTTTCCCAAGAAACTTACATAACAATTCATTTCTAACCGCAATTTTCATAAAAATCTAGAACGTCTGCATTAAAGTAAACAATGGTTTGAATTCAATATCGCCGCCGGCAGTAATAAGATTCTTGTAGCTGCAATCTAAACTTCTCATATTTTGATCACTCCATTATTTCTGTTCTCATCTTTTCCTTTCAACTTTATTGTAATAAATATTCTCTGGAAATAACTGTCTAGCATGAAAACTATATTTCAAAGGAGATTAAAAATATTAATGATATCTTCCGGGGAACAGTGGGGCAGGGGGACTTTTTATATTTTTTTTGTACTTTTTTTTTGTTTGGGGTGCCAGTACTTCTGTACGAAATATTACTCTTGACACATGATGAACGACTCTTAAATGCCATCCTTATGATCCGTGCTTTTGCAAATAAATATATATTTTTTAATATTGATATTGCATTAATATTGCATCAATAATACAATAATGTTTTTGTTAACAACCAATAATAAAGATAAAATTTTGTGTTTATAACCTAGAACGGGGCTCCAAAACATATAAATCGCATTCGCGCCATCCAAATGTCATTTTGACAGGCACTAAACAGCCACAGATAAAAAGAAAAAAAAGCGCACACTTAACGCACGTTCATAGTTTTATTTCCCCCATACATCACTCTTGTAAGATTCACATTTGTACTGATTCATCTCGCAAAACGATTCTAAATCCGTTGTATTCGTAAGGCGAGGAGCTAACAAAGCATGAGTGTGCTGAATTTGACGTGAACAAGTCGTAATGATTTATTTGCGTACTTTAAGTTTCATATTAAATTTTATACGGTGAGTGTAAGTTGAAGCCTGAAGTAATATTTTACATACGTGAAAGTATAAAAACGTTTGTAGATTTTAGGTTAGGTTGTGAATAACAAAGGAAACACTTCATTCTTTATTCACAATTTTAACATTAGTATAGACAAAATACTTTCTATCCTAACCTAATGTGACAAATCTAAAGTAGGCCCTACAAAAGGTTTAATTCACATTTACGCCATGCATGTCAATGTGACAGGTACTAAAATGCCACGTAAAAAAACGCACGCTTAGCGCGCGATCATAATATATTATATATTTATATTTTAAATATAAATGGGTTGTACCCGTAAGGCGACGACTTAACAAAATGTGAGTGTAATGAATTTGACATGAACAAGTCGTAATGATTTATTTGCATACTTTAAATTTTATAGAAGATTTTAGTCGGTAAACGCAAGTAAGACATCCAAGTGCTTTTATGTCACACAGAAATTAAGTGAAACATGCTGAATATTTTCAGGTTGCATGGATGAACGAGCACCGAGTATTCATGGATGGCAAAGGACAATAAACTTCACATGATCCACTCTATTTATTCGTTTAAATAATTTATGTAAATGCAAATGACGTTGTAAAAGCGCGTCGAAGGGGGCCTCGAAGGGAGGATTAGGAAAAAAAACATTTTGACTATGACAAATTTCGCCAAGCAAATTGCAACGCGTTAATAAAGATTTTTACGAATGCCATTAACTGTCTCATAAAGGGGCATAAATGTTTACACAAAGGCTTTACTCGGATCGCTTTCGGAACCATTGTAAGCCACTTTGTGCACTCCAGACTTTTAACTGCAAGCGACGCGGCGTTAAGATCGGTGCAGATAAACGTGAATTTGCATTTATATGCAATTTTTGGCAAAATCTTTAGTGTAGCATGTGGGATTATAAAGGGCTTGATTAAGTGTTATTTATTCGTTAAAATTTTGTAAAACTACACAAAAGCTACAAATTTTCTAAAAACTATGTTTTAAAACCGTTCCTAAGCAATTGCCATTATTTTTTAATCAACCAAAAACAATGGTATACATTATCTTGCAATAAAGATTTTTACGAATGCTATTAGCTGCCGCTTATTGGGAACATAAATGTTTATACAGAGGCTTTATTCGGATCGCTTTCGGAACCATTGTAAGCCACTTTGTGCACTCAAAACTTTTAACTGCAAGCGACGCGACGTTAAGATCGGTGCAGATAAACATGAATTTGCATTTATATGCTATTTTTTTACCAGAATGGTCGGTGTGAACATGTGGGATTATAAACATGACGTAGTTCTGTTTTTATAGTGTCGTGAGATTTTATTTATATTAAATTTAAAAAAATATATATAGAATGCCAAAAGACACCGGGGTAGACCTAGACGCAGGTGGAGGAACGAAATAGATGCTTTTGATTCGAATTGGGAGATGCTCGCCAAGAAGAGATCCGAGTGGAGGAGAAAAAGAGAGGCCTTTGCCCAGCAGTGAGACACAAATGGCTTAAAAAAAATTAAAAAAAATAAAAATGTATCTACACTCGCGATTCAGGAGTACAACTTGCCTTCAGTTGCCTTCACCCTATGAAAAATAAAGCCCAAGAATAAATATATCATGTAAACTATCCAATACCAATTTTTATGATAGGGCAAGCAAAGGATCATGCGAATTTCTTTATTCCTAGTTATCACCGGGTTGAACTTATTACCAGCAGTGTCATAAATGCTTTACTGGTCTCAAGAGAAGAAAAATACGACAGGACGTACCCATTACAGTTTTATGTTTTGCACCTTGCTCGTATGACGAAAAAAACTAAAACATCAACCTTAGGTTATCGTAGTGTGACACATTCACAATGTCGGAATCTTTGTGTGTATTGTTCTTTACAAATCTTTCAAAACATGTATAGTTTGTGAACACATGCTTATTACCCTTTGCTAGCCGTTTTTGGAATAGAAAACATATGCACGAAACTTGCTTGCAGTTCGGTTACAATACGGCCCGATGACAGAGTTGGTTCGTAAAGTTTGTGGGCAAAGCTTAGGGCAAGTACACATTTAATCTACTATAATTCCGACGCTCCCTAAAAGGTTCTATGTTAAATAGGTGGAATTTAATTTCATTTTAAGTTCTGATCGCGAGCAAAACTTAAAGACACAGAGTAGAAGAAATCAAGTTTGCGTTCTGACTATTATCGTCATATTATTACATGTGCGACAGTTCAACATTTATTTTATATTGTGTATTGCACCTTACAACCTCTAAATATTTAAACGAGTGAACATTGAGCACTCTGCCCTAAACAAGCCGCTTATAAAATAGAAAACACACGCACCAAACTCTGCTAGCGTTCGGTTACAAAATGGCCGATGACAGAGTTGGTTCGCGAAGTTAGTTTGTGGACAAAGCTTAGGTCAAGTACATATTTAATCTCGAAACTCTACTGCACACTCTCTGTGGAATCGTTCGCTAATAGTTTTTCGCTTGTTAGATAGAAATGTAGAATTAATATTTTATCTTCTATTTCTGAAAGTACATAATGGAATTATATGAAGGGCGTAATGAAACGAAGGCAAATTGCTTGTCGAAAACATATGGTATTAGATTTGTAAAAAGATGCCTCTAGTAATAACTTACCAACTTGACTGCCTCGTGGGTCTAGTGGATTTATCATTAATAACAGATCGAATCGTCACGGGTTCGAATACCAAATGGGGCCAAAGTAAAATGTTATTGAAAGTTTCTTTACAAAAAGTCTCGATAACAGCTCTAAATCAGGAACTTAGCGGTGTCAATACATTCCACTCGAAGAGCACATTCAGTCGTCGGTCCTGCATACGGAACTAAAGAACACCGCACTTGCGCACCCACTTATACAAATAAATAAAAATATATACAATTCTAAAGTAGTAGATACAAAATGTCGTACTACTTCTTAAAAATTTAAAGAGTAAAAAATTTAGACCGCGCGAACGAACCCGCGCCCGCGGTTGGAAAGCTAATAGCTAATAAACAACCATAACTAAAACGAAGTAAAACTTAGTCCAAATATATTACTTCCGCCATTTTCCAAGAGTCACTTTTGTAACGGCACTTCCACTTTATAGCCAACTTGTAAAATGCATTTTTAATATGACGCGAAGAAAAGAGCCGCCCATTATATAATTCTAGATGAAATTTAAAAACGACAGTGTAAAAGTGCTTTAAATCTTTTACATTATGTCGTAGACATTAAAGTGGAATGCCACTCTATAATTCTTGGAAAATATTATCGTACCGTGGCATGCAATGAATTATACAATTCTTACTTTAATTTATGACAATTTTAACTTAGAATGATGTATTTAATTGGAATATCAGTGTAAAGAACTTAGTTACGAAGTATCAGTATTTCGTAGCCAATTCCTTACAAGTTTACACTCGCGAATTAAGATTAATTTTGATAAATAAAAGATGCCTATTCTAACTGTGTCCAGCAGTTTCATCCGCGTAGCTTGTAACCTTCCTCAAGATCCTATCTAACATAATCAGAAAGAAAAGAAAGAATCTTCACTGAGTGTCATAGGCTATATTATATGCTACAAAACAATTTGCTACGAGAGCAAAGCCACGCGGAATAGCAAATAAGTTATAATTGAGATTCTTCAATTGAGTTGTTAAGATTAGTTGTTATAACCTTCCATAGAATTTACTATTTCTTAAAACTCCCAGATATTGGAAATAACAAAGTTGGCGATGTCCTACGCTATGGAACATGGTGGCGAAATGTGTAATATGGAAATGAGACTGGTAAACATAAATATACTAGTATCACCCCGCGGTTTCACCCGCGCAGCAACTGATCTCATGGGAATTCCGGGATTAAAAGTAGTCTATGTGTTATTCTGGATCTCTATCTACATCAATACCAAGTTTCATACAAATCCGTTCAGTAGTTTTTGCTTGAAGGTGTATCAAACATACATACATCCTTACAAACATTCACTTTTATAATATTAGTAGGATTTGTTTTGTAAAAGTATTGTATTGTGTCTTCGAATTATTTACGAGTATCATAACGCTGTCTATTAGCTTCATTATAAAACTGCTAACAAAATAATTACTTCTTAATCCATCCCCTAGTTTCCAAAATAAGCACGATTAAACAAACTTTTGTGCTACTTATATACTTACTGACTTACCATTAAGTATATTAATTACCAGCTGATCCGTGCGGATCCTTCGCTCCCATAGCATAATGTTATATATTATATAGCCTATAAAATATAGCCTATGTTACTCATACATAATGTAGCTTTCGAATGGTAAAAGAAGTTTTAAAATCGGTAAATCAACCAAACAAACAAAGTTTTCCTCTTCACAATATTAGTGTAGATTACTTGATAAACTGTATTGTCACATCATGTTGGATTTTTTTTATAAAAATATATAATTAATGATTATGTTTTTTCGAAATCGGTCGTTAATTAACAAATGTAGAAATAGTGTTTAAAAAACTTTAATGCAATACTATTTACTAGTATTTCTATTATATCATGTTTATGAAAGTTTTCTTAACGAAGGATATATATTTATAATAATAAAATAGTGCATCGCGTTTTAATTTTGTTAATATGTAAAAACCTCATAAAGGCAAAAGGCGGATTTCTGTAACCGCTGTTAAAAAGAGGAAACCTTACTCGCATTTAAAATCTACTCCAAAGAGTTTTTAATCAGCATTTCTTTTAAATACAGCGTCAGACAACAAAGTCTAAACATTAAATAAAATACTTTTTTTTAAAATTGAAACATGGTTTATTATACATTATTTTACATTATTATTATTAACCCGACGTTTCGAGCACTTTACTGCGAGCGTGGTCACTGGTGACTTGTCAGTAAATAACATATAATGAACCGCGTTTAAAATCCTTTACAAAAGTATTTTATTTAATACGAAAAATACTCGCGTTAAAACAAACACAAGAAAATTCTAAATTCTAAACATTACAACTTAACCTAAATGAAACTGAATACCATCTTGTTAAATAATTTCGTCAACGGAACGAAAATAAATGCGTGTCTGAAAACCTAATAAATGACGGAGGACGGTTTTTTCGTGTCAAAAAAGTGAACAATTTATTACGACAAAATGGCTGTTGGAAAAATGAGCTTTCCGGCCTCGCACGTACTTAGGACAAATTGCAATACAATATAAATATATACACACATCGTTATTATTACAATACATATAACTAATTAATATATACTTGTACCTACACTCATACATGAGACACAAACATCCAAACATACATTTGTTATATTAGTAGGATAACACGACATTGTGTGTCTCTCTGTATGTAATACATAATTTATGTACTTATAAATAAATAAATCAAAATAAGCTTTTTTGAATTGTCATTATTTAAATCTACCACCAGTTCAGAGAGTTGTTTCAACCGAGAAGAACTGACAAGAAAATATTATTTAAAATCTTTATTCAATCCTTCCGAAACATACTATTTATTGATGTTGATAAAATTATATTACGAGTTATCCTGAAATTATATCACTCAATTATTATATTAATATTATTTATAAATTTTTTTTCAAAAAAGATTTTCTAACGCACTTCAACAAATTCTAGTCTTGTCATATATTATCCTTCATTGTGAGAATTATGTAGAATTTCTCTGAAGTAATAAAGTACGAAATTACTGACGTAATTCAGCTCTCGTATATCGTATACATGTTTCAACTTAATTCGTCCCTTTAGATAAACAAGCTCTTTGTGTTAAACAAACATTTAACGAACAAGATGAAAAGATTTAAGATTTCACAATATTTAACTCAAAAAAGTAAAGTTTCATTTTGATAACCTTCGATTAGAGGCATATTAATATTTAAATATTAAACAAGACACTACGAACTTCGTAGCGAAAGCGCTACGAATTTATTGGTTAACTGGCTTACCAG